>CM067495.1:23134693-23149727 GCA_034552555.1 Semaprochilodus insignis | reverse complement strand
GGATGGGGGGCGGCGGTGAGGGGGCTTTATAGAGAAAATTCTTATTCAAGGTTATTTCTCGTCTACTTTTCCTTCTCCTGCTCTCGTGATTTCTTTTTTCCCAGTCTTTCCTCCACTCCAACTCCCCCTCCCCCTTCCCCCTTCCCATCCCTCTCTTTTTCTGTCTCACACTCCCTCTGAGAAAGCTGCCATCTGGACCCACTCTCATTTTGGACGCGCACACACATACACATACATAGATGCACACAGTAAATCTGGCATGCTGGTTTCACATCTGGAGATAAATAAATAGAGCTAAAGAGACGGAACCATAGACCCATCTGATTCTGGAGTATGTGGTTTAACGCATTGCTGTAGTTATGGCTGTTTTCCTATTGTGGTGTTTGCCTTACTTTGATTCAATCTGGCATTTGTGTGTGTGTGTGCGATTGTGTGTGTGAGTGGTTGGCTAATGAGCAGCTGTGATGAAGGATCTACGTGTGTGTAATTAAGAGTAAGCCCACCTGTTGGTCCACGGGATCCCCTGCTCTTCCACCAATTAATAAAGTTTCATAGAAGCTTCACAGGCAGTTGCACTGTGTTACCTTCATTATGAACCGGATAGATCCACCGATTAAACCAGAGCTGCTGTAAAATGCACACTTGCATCCTGAATCCATGTCTGGCTCGCGGGATAAAACAATACTGGATCAATTTCGGAGCGAGAGAGAACGCTGGGAGCTCTGCTCCCACTCCGCACTGCTGACAAGGTCTGGCTGGAACCAAGCCTATGCTGGTGTGGCATACCTGGCCTGCTTGCTAAGCTACTGTTAGCACTTTGTTAGCTTAGCCAAAGCGCTAGAGCCCAGCACAAGAACAGATACGATTTCAGCTCCAACACCAGACATCAGGCCATATTTTGGACCAAAAGAACCCTGTTTCTTGAACTGGTTCCATTCAGGCTTCGTAGAACCTTGGGGCTATTCAGGGAACCATTGTGTGTTACTGATTAAACCAGAGCTGCTGTAGAATATACAGTTGCATTCTCAATTCATGTCTGGCTCGCAGGATAAAGCGATACTGGATCAATTTCGGAGGGAGAGAGAGCGCTGATGCTCCGTCTTTCTGAGAAGCCGTTCCACGTTCTGACCAAAACATTGCCGCTCTGCTCCCGCTCCGCCCTGCTGACAAGCTCTGGCTGGAACCAAGCCTATGCTGGGATGTGGTGTGGCCTGCTAGCTAAGCTACTGGTAGCTTGGCCAAAGCACTACAGCCCAACACAAGAACTTATACGATTTCAGCTCCAACCCCAGACTCTTGACTTTTCCTCTCTCAGGCCATTTTTTTTTTACCCAAAGAACCCTGGTTCTTGAACTGGTTCCATTCAGGCTTTGTAGAACCTTGGGGCTATTCCGGGAACCAGTCTGTGTTACTGATTAAACCAGAGCTGTTGGAAAATGCACGCTTGCATTCTCAAATCATGCGCCAAGTTGCAAGGAAATCTTCGTGCTGTTAGCGGCGTTAATTATGTTTGCTTGATAAACTGTTGTTGTCACTGTTCTGTCCTACCTGTGAAACTACATTACAGAAGAACCTAATAACACCTTAACAGCCACCTGTAATTTAGGGGGTGGGTAATATGATGATATCGCGTTATGGATTGGCACTCTTTGTGTTTCCGTAGTACCATGAAATTGTGGGGCAGAATTTTTTTATTTATTTAAAAAAATTTAAATTGTGAAAAATAAGAATCCAAAACTTTTCAAACCTTCATAGGAAACACTGTGAACTACAGTGCATAAGCTCGCCAGACAAAAACTAAAGTCACCTGTGACTGAAACGTAGTAACGTGTAACACCTCCACAAGCACCAATAACGGCTGTGATCGGATTTTTGACATGTACTGGACATGTTTCTGGATGTAGGCCACATCAATGTTCAGACACTCTTCCATCAAAGAATTGTGGAGTTGGGCCAGATTTGGTGGATGCCTTCCCTGGCACAATTCCAAGGAGAATTCCCTGTAGACTGGGACTTTATCCACTACTGGTAGACCCGTACGAGCTTTTTTTTTGTATGGGGAGCTTATAGATAAAAACGGAAATATCCTATAAATTATGATTTTGTATATGCAGAATTTGTTACTATCTCAGTTAATTGCTTGGGTTTGAAAAAGTAAATATCTATGGTCTGAATACTTTACATACTTTGCTTTATATATATATATTGTTTGTTTGTTTGTTTTTTTGTTTGTGGGAGGGCAGCTTGAACTTATTCAGCAGAATGACCCATAATGTATGCTATAACGTTTCTCAACCAATCAGAAGGGCCTAATAACACCTTAACAGCCACCTGTGATGATACTGATTGATTGACTGATAATGTTTCTAATTGCAAAACGCTTTATTTAAACAAAAGCTCTAACCTTTATTTCATCCCTCTCTCTGCTCTTTAGAGCTCCTGGGTTCTGCCAAGCGGGTGAATGTGAACTTCCAGGACACAGACGGGTGAGTTTGATTAATTAGATTCAGACATAAACTATATATACAGTGTTAAGCTGTGCTTACTGAATGTAAATACCTGCCAAAAGAACATACATAATAAGAAAAGCCAAAAGAACATGCATAATAACCTCCATGTGTAGCAGTAGCATTGCACTTTTGTTGCTGTCAGAAACAAAGCCTTCCATCTCCAAATGAGAGCTTTACAGGAGAAGGAAAAAACATAATTTACTTTTAATGCAACTAAGACTCCAGACTTTCCCCCCCCAAGTGATTTTCGGCCATTTCTTTCGGTCCATTCAAAATTTAATTTACGCACAAAATAAAGAGGGATATGAAATTTTACATTATTCCAAAAATGAACAAAGAGCAAATGAAAAAACAATAAAAAATGGAGATAGAAAGTCTATCAGCCATTTACACTGTTTTACACTTTTACACGTTTTGATTTAAAAATATTTTGTCAAGCAATTCGAGCCATGTTTGTAGGTATCTAAGTTGGTTTGTCACGTAACTCCATAAATATTGTAACTTTCGGTCACAGGTAACTGAAGCAAGTCATTTTGGTTAATTAGCATTGAAAATATTAGAGAAATTGAATTTACTATAAGAACACTCTACTGAAAGAAAATAAATGGTATTTATTATCAGTAAATGCTAGTGTTATTAGTGCAATAATGATTATAATTAATTCATATATATATATATATATATATAGTAATTAATAATAATAATAATAACAATACTGATAATAATAATTATTCTTATTATTTATTTATTCTCTTGCTTCTCTTTTAAAGGCGTAAGAAATATTGAAAACATGAACCATAATAGATCTCATACTGGAGGTGCAGTCACTCTGTTGCAGGGCTTTTATTTCTGGAGCCCAATAATAAAGTAATTTGTGTTGTGAATACGTTCACATGCCCAAGCTTGTATCTGCAGCACAATGCAATATGCTCATTGTCAGGCAAAGACAAGCTCAGTCTACTCGTTGGTGTTAGACAGCGTTTTATGCAGCACGTCAGTGTGAAAATTACATTACTTGAGCTGATTGGAGACAAATTTCAGCACCTCTCAGGGCTTCAGTGTACTCTGGTTTTGGTGCAACCAGTGTAGACACTGGCAGTTATTAAATCATCATATAGTCTATGTGGACTGATAAATCAACAATCCTTATTGGCCTTTTGTAGGGCAGAACTTTTACCACATTTTTAACTGCTCTGCCGGTTAACCAGTCAGAATAGAGTGGGCGAGTTGACCAATCAGAACACCCGGGACTGGGAGGCGGGGCCTAAAGGCACTGGAGCTCTAATAGAGGATGAATACAGATGGACAGTATGGGAAGAATATTGTGTTTTGGGGGAAAATGAAAGCTAGTAATTCTAGTGGACCCCAACAATAAAAACTAGGAGCACTGAAAATAATAAAGTCCCCATTAAGATCTGTTTTTGAACCTTTCACAACGTTCCCAGTCATAACCTGCTGCTGACCCAACCTTTTTGGAACCATGTTGCAGACATCGATTTCAGAAGGAGTTTATAAACAATAAAGTTGATGAGATAAAGCTCTAAATATCGTCTGTCTGTACTACTGCTTTACTTTAAATGCAGGTCACAAATTGTACATAGTGTAGCTTCAACGTTTCTAGAATGATTTGCTGCCTATAATAATTACATAACTGAACTGCGTTTCCATATTGTTGCCCAAATTTCCTCTTCCGGTTATTAACCCCTAACACTGATAAACCCTGGTTAAACATTTCTTTTGCCTCCATAATGTGATACCTCACACAGATTCACACAGCTTCAGTCAGAATTAGGGTTAGGTTTGCTTATGTTGCCATGGTTATGAAGCTGTCACTTACTATGCAGTGCGAAATGTTCATGCAGTTGTGAAGTCGAGATTTTGTAGCTCTGATTAAATTATGATTTAGGATGCGTACAGTCATGGGCGAACATTCTGGTACCGCTGGTCAAATGGCTTTTTTAGTTTTATTGGTTTGACCTCGTCCATAAAACATCATCTACTCTGTACATGCAGAATTTAACACATCGGTAAAAAATTTAAACAGGGCATAAAATGTGACCTGTGGAAAAGTTAAGGCACATTTTGTGTTTTATGTTTTAATATGTTTATGTTTTTTTCCAATATGTGTACTCTGTAAATAAATACATATACAGAAATAGCAGAAATAATATGCCATATTTAAGTTTGTTCCCAGTAGAATATGCACCAACTTATATTCAATTAGAAAATCAACCAAACGTATAATTTCATTACAACTTGCGTGCATCTGTATATCGTCGCTGTCCAATATGGACAATGGAACCAGACTTTTACCAAGCAATTTTGGGCCATTTCTGTTGGTCCATTCGTCATGAGATTGTAACATAATGTAAACACTGATGTGACACTACTGCATTATTTTGACCACATGTATTTATGTCATCTGCATTATGTGAAAAATTCAACCACATACGAACAGAATGCTCATTATGGTCTATGATTGGTCAAGAAGCTCAAACCAGACAATAAAGACTTACGATTGGTTGGAGGCTCATTTGCATACTGTTAAGCTCTTGCAATATGTATTGCCTTTAGTTGCTGTCCAAAGAAAAACAAGTACCTATAAAATGGTAACTTTACAGGAGAGGCCAAAAACCTCATTTAATTTGAATGTAAGTCCATAAAAAGACTTTTTTCTAAGCAGTTTTAGGCCATTTCTGTTGATCTATTCATTATGAAATTTTCACACAATGTAAACACTTGGTGTAGCATTGTTTATCTTCTTCAATGTGTATAGTAGTAGTAAAATTGAGATACATGTTTTTCTTTGGACAGTGCCGTTGGTCTTAGTGTCACTGGGCTGTTTAATATTTGCAACCTAATTGGAAGCTCCTTTAAGGAAGTATAGGAACAGCCTGATATCCCCTAATGGCACATCATCAAGGTTCTCCAGATCTCTCATTTAAACTGTCCGTGTTTAACCTTAAGTCATTCTAATAGTTACAGCATATTTAAATGGGTATCATGGTTTTCCCGAGGCCGCTGCTATTTATGAAGTGGTGTATGGCAAAACGTCTGATAAATGAGTTTCCGGGTGACCCCGCCTTCACCCGTTTGGGTTGATAGTTTAATGAATGGATGAATGATGCAAGGGGGTTTGACTGATCCATATTAGGAGGCAGCAGTGTGTGTGTATGTGTGTGTATGTGTGTGTGTGTTGCTGGGGGCTGTGTGAGAGAGAAAAAGCTCTTACTCATGGAAGTAGGTCAGAGCTTCCCGCTCAGTTTGGCAGTGAGGGAGCGAGGGAAAGAGACCTAGCTGCTCTGAAGTGAACAACACTTGTGGGCTGTCTTAACCGCTGTATGATGGAACAGCATAAAATTGCATTTGTAGGACTTTCTAAGTGCACGTGTGTGTGTGTGTGTGTGTGTGTGTTACAGGTTCTCAGCTCTTCACCATGCTGCTCTGAATGGTAATTTGGAGCTGATCTCTCTGTTGCTGGAGTCACAAGCCATTGTTGACATCAAAGACCAGAAAGGTGAAACCACATTCACATATCCATGCTTTGCTGTCAGGACATGAGGTCATATTTATTGTACTATATATGTGTAAGTACCTATATGTAATAATAAGCTAGCCGGACAAAAAATGAGTCCCCTGTGACTGAAACATACATAATAGCGTGTAATACCTCCACAAGCACCAAAAACAGCTGTGACTGGGTTAGGCATGGACCGGACAAGTTTCTGGATGTAGACCACATCAGTGTTCAGACACTCTTGAATCAAAGAATTGTGCAGTTGGGCCAGATTTGGTGGATGCCTTCCCTGGCACGATTCCAATGAGAATTCCCTGTAGACTGGGATTTTAGCCACTGCTGGTAGACCTGTATGACCGTACGCTTCCATACACCTGCAGATTCAGCTACTTCCTTCACACTATGGTCTTTGGCACGCCCAAATGCAGTCACTCCTTTTAGCCAATCATTAACATCTGCTTTGGAGCCATTTTCCACACATGGAACGAGACATTCACTGCACTGTAGCACCTCTTCTCAGTTTATGAATCCTGTCACTCACACCCCGCATGGATTTATAGCATCATCCTCGTACAGCGCCATCTGCAGGAGCCTGAAGTTACTACCACCTTAACAAACATGCCAGGGGACTAATTTTTTGTCCGGTGAGCTTAGGTCCAAGGTGTGAAGACTTTTGTGAATTTCTACCTAAAATGTGAATTGTGACCTAAAATATGAGAAGAATCTTCATTTGAGTTCTAACCATTGATAAAAAGAACCCAATAAAACAAACAACCCAAACAATAACATTGGTTTTAATTGATTTATTGACCAAAGTGACCTAACATTAGCCTTTGCTGGCAACACTATGTGAACCTCTAGAATTATCAGTTTGCGATAGGGGATAATTTGGGGTCCGGAGGTTCAATTAGGGCTAAACAATGTGGGAAAACTATCTAATTTTGACTTTTCTAAACAATATTGCAACTGTAGTTTCATCTGTCCTTATTGTCCATGTACTAAAGACCTGGTTCTTTGGCCAAGAACACCAGAATATATAATTTTTTCTGCCTTGAGGCTTGAAATCAGAATGTAGTTCACCCGACTGCCCGGTCAATCAATTGGATGACAATCAAGACTGTTGCTGACCCTACCCTATTTAAAAAAGACATCAACCCGCATCTTCACCATCAAAGTCTGGCCTTTACTACACACATTTGTTACTACTTACCTTGTTTCAGTCAAATGAGATTTCTGAGGACCTCAGAAAAGCAGTTGCCAATGCTCAGTAGGCTGAAAGAGGTTCCAGAACTATTTCTGATGGGTGTAGACTTCACCAACCCACTCTCAAGCCGATAGTGTACAATTGGAGGAAATTTGACACCATCGTTATTCACTCCATGATAGATGATAGCAGCCCTGTAGATATATATGTAAGTTCTTCCACTACATTGCCAAACGTTTGTGGACACCTATATGAGGTTATTGGACATCCCAATCCAAAAACCATTGGTATGGCCCTCCCCCAATTCATTTCACAGTGTTTGGTGGGATTGAGGTCAGGGCTCTGTACAGGCCACTGGCGTTCCTCCACACCAAACTCATCAAGCCATGTCTTTATGGACCACTTGGTACCCAAGGGCTCAATCATGCTGGAGCAGCCCCAGATCATCCACCAAACTCTACTGTCAACACTATGCATTCCAACAGGTAGCATATTTCTGGCAACTGGTCAACCCAAATTCGCTGACCAGAACCTGATTCATCACTCCAGAGAACAGCTTTCCACTCCAGCCAACACTTGGCATTGCGCATAGCGTTCTTAGGCTTGTGTGCAGCTGCTCAGCCATAGAAACCCATTTAATGAAGCTCCCAATCCACAGCTCTTGTGCAGATGTTGCTTGCAGCAGTGAGTGATGCAATAGAGGATACGCATGGTCCATGCTCCAGCACTTGGTGGTCTGCTCTGTAAAACTAAGCTGTTGTTGCTCCTTGACGCTTCCATAGAGTTGACTGGAGCAAACCCAGCAGGGTTGGGATTCTAAGACCGTATGAAGTCACAGAGGTCTTCAAACCATTCTACGGCCAATGGGTGTGTATTTTAGTGACCTGCTAGCAACGGATGCGGCTGAAACACCTGAACTAAATATATTAGGAGGGGTGTCCACATACTTTTGGCCTTGTAATGTACCTATTTGCGATAATGTGTCACAGTAGTATTGTATATTTAAACATCTGTCTAAACTGAACCCTAATTTACCCTCAGTAGCCTGCTGTAGTACGTAGTAAATGCCGAACTGTTTTTTTTTTTATAGTGAAAAATGTTGCATAAGGATTACAGTGCAAGGAGTCCTTTGTTCCGGTTGTGTTCTCTTCAGCAGCGAAGGATAAAAGATGAAAGGGAGCTGTAGGGTGAAAAGAATTATTTGTGAAAGGCATCATGTTGCTCTACCTCGTTTTAACTGCTCCCCACTGAACATTTGTAACCATTCCCTTGCTTCTTGTACAGGGATGCGGCCGTTACACTACGCTGCCTGGCAGGGAAAATGTGAGCCAATGAAAATGCTGCTAAAAGCGGGATCGTCGGTCAACAGCCAGTCGGACGAAGGACAGATTCCGCTGCACCTTTCGTCCCAGCACGGTCATTATGATGGAGTGAGTCCACAGAAGCACTTATGGCGATGGCTTGGCTGGAAATCAAACTTACTCCAGTTTTCCCTTTCCGTAAATGTGCTCAGTCAGCCGAGACTTGTTTGGTGTCACTCGCTGCATTCCAGGTCAAGAAATCTAAAGACTGACATCCATTATCAGTGACTGTTATTGTGTCCTCTACCCGACCTTTCAATTGTTATCACTGCCTTATGCTAACTATACACTAGAAGACTTTGAAAAGACTCTGAAAAGACATTTAATAGACTAAAGTCTGACTCCCTCTCACATCTAAAGACAAGTCACAGACTTTTAGTCTCAGACTATGATTTTGCAAAGACTGGGAATCTTGCCGAGTCGCTATTTACAAGACTGCAACTAGATTTTGAGCTTATTTCCCATCATGTTCGCTGGTAGGCTAAATGTAAACACTGTAGCCCCGTTCGGCAGTGTTTTAGCTAGCTAGCTAGTTAGCTTTAGCATAGCATAACTACCCTTCGTTGCAAGATAGGATAACGATTAAAATAGCTTTAACACGTGCGTGATTTAGGATTGGACTGTTTACTGTGCATTTCTGCGCATTAATGAACTCTTGGATGTGTTTACGTTTGTGACGTCTCGGGCCCATGACTCGGGCTCGTGTTAGCCCCGGGGATTTCGAGGCCTTCAGCAATTTCTGTCCACCTTTGTGTCGTGGTAGAAATGGGAAGATACGTCAAAGAGGCACTCTTGTTCACTCCACAGCTCCACCAGCTTCTTCTCCTTTTGAACAGTCCAGGAGAACCGCGGTTTCCGAGCCCTCGCCGGACTCCCCTCCATGTCGAATATCCACCAGACATTCCTGTACTTGGCTCGCGGCTTCCCATTTGGAGCTGAAAAGAGCTCTCCTATTGGTCGACAATGTTCACGTCACTATTTGCGTGAGCCAAGACCTACGACTTATGATCATATTAAACATGGTTGATTTTATCGGAACGTCAGGACGAGAAACAGACTGACTTAAAACTGCAACACTTAACGATCGAGATGACGCGACGCAACTCTAGCAAGTCTGCGACAGTAAAATCGCTTGAAAATCGTTTGGTGTAAGGTCAGCATTAGATGTTGGCTTGTCTGGTGGAAGGTGACTTTTGTGCTTGGTCCTAGATCAATGGTTGATCAGATGGATCAATAACCCAGTTTGCTAGCAAACAACAGTCAGACAAAGGTCTTAATCTAAGACAGTGGACAATGGGCCATTTACACCAATGAGCCAAAACTTTCTGACCACCTGCCTACTATGCACAAAACAGTTCCAACCCGTCAAGATGTGGACTCTACGAGATCTCTGGAACAAAGACATTAGCAGCAGGTCCTGCAAGTTGTGAGGTGGAGCCGCCTTGTTTTTGTTCCAGCAGATCCCACAGATGCTCAATCGGCTTGGGGCCAGGATTAATTTAGGGGGTCATGACAACACCTTGAATGCTTTATCATGTTCCTCAAACATTTCCTGAACAATGTGTGCGGAGTCCATTATCCTGCTGAAGGAAACCACTTAACGTCAGGGATTTGCCATGTTTACCTGGTCCACCTCAATGTTTCAGTGGGTGTCAAACTGACACCCATAAGAATGCCCGAGGGTTTCCCCAGCATCACATTTCCTCCACCAGCTTGTCGTCTTGTGTTCTGGTGCCATCACTTGTGATGCAAAAGAACATGGGACTCATTGGACCAAGTGGCCTTTATAGCTCCAAGGTCCAGTTTCAAAGCTTGCGTGCCTATAGTAGGCATACTCAACAGTGGGCAGGGGTTCGCATGGGCACTTTGGTTGGTCTGTGACTACACAGCCCAGCGCACAGCAGGGTGCATTGCATGCTGTAACACTTTCCTCTTGTAACTGCCATTAAACATTTCTGTGACTTATGCCACAGTGGCCCTTCTGTCAATTCGTATCAGACAAAATATCCATCTTTGCCCTAGTGCATCAAAGAGCCTGGGGCGCTCAACACTGGTTCATGGCTTGTCCCTCCTTGGACCACAGCTGACGTTGAGTACACCAAAAGCCTTGCTGCTTTGAAGACGATTTGGCTCTTGTCAAAGTAACTGAGGTCTTCATGGGTACCCATTTGTCCCGCATCCTACAACTACTGACTATTTGCCTACCATCTAATATATCCCAGACTTTGATATTTTTAGTTTCATCTGTGACTTTTGAGTGGTCATAATATTTTAGCTCATCGGTGTATAATCCTGTCCAGTTGAATTCCAGTGTGCTCTGACTTTTCAATATAAAATGCTCCCTTTGTGACCATCCTGTTTCCCACTACTTAAAAAATATCTGCATTTGTAAGTGCAAGCTATACGGGGATTAAGTTATTGGCCCCCCGTCAATGCAGTGCATGGTATTGAAACTGCACAGACCAATTTGTCAACAATGCTACAGTGGACCTGCTTTTAGAAGTAGGAAAACACTAGAGGTTTTAAGCCTGCACAGATGCTACGCCAACCTAAAAAACAGCTGTGTTCCCTGTTTCTTTGCCCCCATACAAGATTCCTGATTCCCTGTGGGCTAGTTTGAAAATGCAGTCATGTATAGAAATCACATGGTATATTTTTCACATGCATCCAAATTGTAAATTGTCGGGCAAACATCGTCCTAGACCACCTTAGGTTAAGACCTTAGTCAGATCTTGACCATGATCAAATCTAAGTTAGGATTAGTTTTGAGTTGATATAATTTCAGAGATTGTTAAAAGATCTGAGATGTTAATTCTGTGAGGCTGAACTTAGTTGGAAGTTTGCTTCTTTAGTTTTACACTATACTCACAAGGCTAATGTAGCTTATATCTGATCAATTAGCAAATAACCATATGCTTACACCATCATGTATATGTCCTGACACTGTGTGGCTCACTGTTATCTATAGAATATAGATATGTATGCTGGTTTTGCTGGTGAGCAGCATATTAAAGTCCATTGCTACTGATTAGCATACCAGCATCCAAACCATGGCATATGCTGGTTTTGCTGGTGACCAATATATTTACTTCCACTGCTGCTGACCAGCATACCAGCACCTTAACCATGGCATATGCTGGTTTTGCTGGTGACCAGTATCTTAACTTCCATTTCTACTGACCAGCACCCAAAACACAACATGTGCTGGTTTTGGTGGTGACCAGTATATTAACTTCCATTGCTGCTGACCAGCATACCAGCACCCAAAACACAACATGTGCTCGTTTTGCCGGTGACCAGTATATTAACTTCCATTTCTACTGACCAGCATACCAGTACCCGAAACACAACATGTGCTGGTTTTGGTGGTGACCAGTATATTAACTTCCATTGCTACTGATTAGCATACCAGCATCCAAACCATGGCATATGCTGGTTTTGCTGGTGACCAGCCATGCGGGTCAATTCTAGCTGTTCTAGCATTGTTGTGTGTATTGTTCGTCCATGTTTATAGATAAACAGTGTGCTATACAAAGTCAGAATATTGACTTATTTGAGTCTATTTGAGATTACTGAACAACTCAAAACCAGTTTGAGGCACGTATCAGGTCATTTAGGTCTACACTTTGCTATACGCAAATAGTGGCTCTTAGTTTTACGCTACTTGTTAGCTATATTAGCCTTGCCGCTCCAGTCCAAAACTAAAGAGGCAACCTTCAGACACCAAACAGGGTCTTGGCTAACTGACTACATTTGGTTGAACAGGTAACAAACATGAACATTCGTTCACAACACTGCTAAGCTAACGCATTGCCACGCTCACACACTGCTATGTACTGCTGTATTTTGCTTGTAGAGCGAGATGCTGCTGCAGCACCAGTCTAACCCCTGCATCAGAGATCACGCAGGAAAGACCCCTCTAGACCTGGCCTGTGAATTCGGACGTGTCTCGGTCAGTTATTCTGGACACTTCACCGGCAACACTAGCTATTGAGGTCACAGCAGCTGAGAAAAGCTCAAAGCTTTGTGTGTGTATGTGTGTTATAGGTGGTGCAGTTGCTCCTGAACAGTAATATGTGTGCTGCCATGCTGGAGCCCAAACCGTCTGATCCCAACGGCATCAGCCCTCTCCATCTGGCTGCCAAGAATGGACACATCGACATCATCAAGTAAGAGTGGATTGTGGGAAAACTGATGCTTATGATATCACAGCTGTGAGAGCAGATAGCGGACGCGGCTCTGCGTCGGGCCTTTATCACTGCTGGGGTGATGTAATCGTGTTATTAGGAGACAGTAGGCAGGGATTTAAGGTGGAAATTGTTTTTAACACTTTCAAATGGCTGACGATGTTGATGATGGAAAGACAATATTATTTTATATACATACATTAGTAAAAAAAAAAAAGCAGGAAAACTTGTTGGTAGTTTATATATCTTATCTACAAGAACTGAACCAAAATAAAAAAAAGTGGCACAGACCATTTTTATAGAGTCCACATAATGGAAGATAAAATTCAAATGCATAAATACAATTTTTAATCAACTAAAATTAATAAATTAACTCAATAAAATTATTTAATGATTTACTATTCATTAATAAACATTTCAAAATTCACTCCACTTGCAAAATGTTGTATGTAAGTTTAGGTACAATTTTCTTTTTTATTTTTGAAGTGAAAACTTTTGAACTTAAATAAAATTTAAATAAAAATTAAATAGCTATTATGGCATATGCAAACTTACTAGGCCTTAATTGCCTTGCTAGGACTGGTTTTAAGAAACTCTGTTCTTACTCTTCAAACTTGTGTTAATACTCAACATCCATGGGCACCTCTAAGCAGCTGGCCGAGGACCTGAAAATGAAGCTAATTGGTGCCTACAGAGCAGGTGCTATAAAAAGGATATCAAAGCACTTCCAGTTCACACATTCCAATATCACTCAGAAATAGTGGGGGAGCTCTGGACATCTGGGCAAAATCTGCAAGACCCAGACACTTGTCAGATAGACCTATCTGTGTGTTGGTCAGAAATGCAAAGCAAAACCACCACATGGCAGCAAAAGACTGGCAGTATGGCTTAGCTGACACAAGAGTGGTTTGCGCCATGCACTGATGGGAACCAGTGTCATGGACAGTAAAAATGGAACTCTGTGGCCATAATCATCAAAGGTATGTTGTTTGGAGGAATAAAGGAGCAACAGTTGTTGTGAATCTATTGTGCTTTGAGGGTGTGCAGCAGCCGGTGGCACAGGCAATTCTGGAAACAAGTGTGACACAGTTAAGAACCTGATGCTAAAAAGAGGCTGGCTTCTATAAGACAGGGTAGTGACCCAAAGCGAACCTCAAAATCCTCCACGAACAACTTGTGTGCCTTCAGGAACACTGACATTGCAGCTTACAGCCAAAGGACGCATTACTAAATACTGACACAATCGTCAAAAACAAGTATCTCCAAAATGTTAACTTTACAGGAGAGGGCAAAAACCTCATTGAATTCAAGTCAATGGAACCAGACTTTTTTTCCAAGCAATTTCAGACCATTTCCGTTGGTCCGTTCATCATGAAATTCTCGCACAGTGTAAACGGCAGCTCGTGTGATCAAATGATGCATAAAAGTAAAAATCGACAAAAAATGGAGATACATGTTTTTCATTGGACAGTGGCGATATATATTGTATCATGGTCACCGAAACTGATGCACGTTTAGATATCTGCCTCTACAGCCTACAGCAGTTTCCCCAACTCCACCCATTCATGGTGAAGTAATTAAACATGCTTCAGGACTGGGCTGGACTTTTTCAGTGAGGCACAATACAAGTCAGTCAGAGATCATTTACATGAACCAGGCTTAAAGTACAGTAACAAAAACAGCCAGGGCTGGAAAACTGCAGGGTAAATACAGTACAAATTATGACAGTTATTGGTACATAAACGTTAGAAGTGGACCTCACTGGAAAAAACGTG
Organism: Semaprochilodus insignis; assembly: GCA_034552555.1. Taxonomy (NCBI): domain Eukaryota; kingdom Metazoa; phylum Chordata; class Actinopteri; order Characiformes; family Prochilodontidae; genus Semaprochilodus; species Semaprochilodus insignis. The sequence continues at coordinate 23,135,173 of CM067495.1, read as the reverse complement.
CAATACAGGAAAATATGTTGGATATTTGATGGGAAATGACAATGAAATACACCCACCATTCATCATGTGGAGAATGTCCTTAATGGTGGGGGTTACCTGAGACATACAGATTACATCAGCTGCCAACGACTGATCAGTTCTCTGTGTATTCTCTCCATCTTTGTCACTTTCATCAGCAGATTATGGAAGAGTCATGGAGACAGTGGTATAAACAACTTGCCATATTCTATTACTATTATGATACTATTTGTTGATGAAAATATACCAAACCCATTTTTTTATTTGTTAGAGCCAAACGTGTGACAGCAGCTCTCTGCAGGAAACGTCTTTTTTCTTGCTATAAAAAATAATGCGATTTCATTTCAGCGCTTGCATAATACACCAACCAATGGAAGCCGAGCTAATGACACCACAAGGGACAGTTGAAGGGAAACTGAAGTTGCTGTACTGTGACTAAGTGGACAAATGTTTGAGGACCAC
>CM067495.1:23087338-23124740 GCA_034552555.1 Semaprochilodus insignis | reverse complement strand
GCTTATATATATATATATATATATATATATATATATATATATATATATATATATCACAGTACAATACAGCATGCATTTCTGAATACATTATGTAGTAAGCAAGCTCCTGTCCCACCTTTTTTGGAATGTGTTGCAGGCATTATATTTGGAATGAGAATATATAAAACATAAAACATTATATCAAATATAAAAAACAATGTTCCTAAGCTAAAACAATTCTACATCATGCTTTTGCACTGTGTTCAGTTTATTACAGGTACATACCAATTTACTAATCACTGCTTTCTGGAAATGCGTCAAATTAATTTTGGTGCATTTTCAAACGTAAACTGACGGTATGGTAGGTGGAGGTTAGGTTCAAAAAGGCTTTGGGCCTAGTTCGGTAATGAAAATCCCGTTTTGAGGATCTGTGTCCGGGAAGCCGCGCGAGAGAGCTTTCTTTGTTTCCTGTCCTATGTGTTTGTGCGTGCGCACGGGTGTTCGCTCACTGGCTCCAAGTGTCCGACACATTCACCGCGAGTCCAGTGATTTTAATTAGAGCGGTCAGCAGGATGGGAGGAGAGAGAGAGAGAGATGGAGAGACAAGAGCAAAAAGAGGGCAGATATGATGGGAAGTAGCGGCTCATCTATCTGCCACTGGCTTGTCCGTCTCTATCCCACTGTGTCATCATTTCCACGCTCCGGTTTTTTTCCCGTCCCCCACTTGCTTATCTGTATCATATACATCTACAAATGCACACGACACGTACCCAGACAAAGGCATTCGTGCATTCCAACCCCCTGGCAGACACGTACATGCATAACAATGCTAATATATGCACATATATAAATATCATATATATACAGTATATAGTAGGACTGTCAAAGTTCAAGCACATTATTCTGGGTAGTTAGTCACGATGAATCACTTTGGTCTTAATTGCTCAAATGTTTGACCCGTTCCATCATAAATCTGTGTTATTATAGTCATATACATAACCCCAAAAAGTTTCATCAGAATGTATTTGCAATATAATAACTTAACATGTACCTGAACATCCCGTTAGCACAGTAGTGTACACTATATGGCCAAAAGTATGTGGACACCCCTCCTAATTGTTGAGCTCAGCCACATCCATTGCTAGTAGGTGTAGAATACGAATGGGATCTTCATGAAAGGGGCTTCCGTTGCCGAACAGCTACACACAAGCCTAAGAAGCTTTGACTGGAGCAGTGGAAACCTTTTCTCTGGAGTGATGAATCATGCTTCACTATCTGGCAGTCTGATGGACGAATCTGGGTTGGATTGCACCACTGTGCGCAAAGCAAGGCCTATACAGACCTGGTTTGATGAGGCATGGTTGCCTGAAGTGAACTCCTCTGAACACCACTGTGAAAGCACTACGTTGGCTGTGAACCATTTCCAGCCTAGCCAGTGTTCTTTTGACTGAATGAGCACATGTTCCCAAAGACGCACTCCGAAATCTTGTAGAAAGCCTGCAAATAAGGGGCTAACTCCTTAACTCCATATTAACATCAATGGTTTTGGACTGAGATGTACAGTACAACAAGCTCAGATAGAATGTGTGATAGTCAGGTGTCCACATACTTTTGGCCACATAGTATATCTGCCGTGTTGGGGTAGTTGCTTAAAGCCAGTAATCCATTACAAATGATTTCTTTCAGACCTGCCTTACTCTAAAACCCATACAAATCTACTAGTTAGTTTGAGTAATTGCGAGTTAGAAGGAATGACAACCGTTGTTTGTTCAGTTGTCGATGTTTTGAACACTGCAAATGAAGCACAAGTAAGACCAGTAAGCATGCTGGGGTAGGTTGTTTACTGGTGCTGGTTGCTGGTGAACTTCAACTAGCCCAATTGAATTAAGATCCCAGAATTAACACATTGTCCATTCTGTATTGGACAATGTGAGGTCACAATGTCGTGATGCGTTACACCCTGAGTAAAGGCTTGCACTGGCAGTCCTCTGGACAAGACTTCCAGGTTTGCTTCAATTATTACCTTGACTACCACTATTTAGCAATCTTGAAATAAGCATTAGTCAGTAGACACAGCTGCTTCTAATAAAAAAATTATTAATAAAATTATGTAAAGCCTGAATGTGTATTTGAGATTGGAGTCTCTAATTAGATCACCAGACAGGCTGCTCGTTAAGTTCACAGTCGCAGTGGAAAGTCGTTTCAACATTTGCTTCACAGGGTTTTATACCTGTATATTCATTTAAAGAAGTAATAATGTCCTTACACAGTGTACAGCCTGCCCCAAGCTTACTGTATGCTGGTCATATTCATATTCCAAGTTGCATAGACCAGGTGAAGAGCAGAGCTGTAGTACAGAAACTTTCTAACTCTGAAATCTTATCTGTGTAGTCATTATGACTTCAGTTAGGACTGAATTTAGGACAGAAGCCAGAAACTTCCAAACAGGAAACCAGTATTACACAAACATCCCAACCAGACTAAACTTCCTAAATACTGATGTTAACCTACGCTCTAGTGTTTTATTCTGTGACAGGCAGCATAATTTGCTATAAGTACCATAATGACATTACCTTTACCTACATTGTACAACAGAGCTTTCACTTGAGTTTTTTTCAGATATTACAGATATTACAGTGATGGGGTGTTTATTAGGAGGAATAACGTTAGCGAACTTGGCTTTAATGTTTTGGAAAATAGAAACTGAAACTGAGGAGCGGCGATGTTCGAATAAGCAGCATGGAGCACCGACAATAACTTCATAACTAACAGTTTATTACACTTTAGTTTTGTTTGGGGCTTTTTAATATCTGTAATAGTAGCTACGTACATTTTGAACATTGTTTTAATCAGACATTTATGTTTCTGCTGTTCTACAGATAATTGTCGACTTCTATTGTGAAGTTTCAAATTTGCTAACTTTATGAGATGCTGTAGGATAATATAAAATTCTGTATTATATATATATATAATTAAGATAGGATTTGCTTCTGTAAAATGAATTTGTGAACAAATGTAAGAAATGTATCTTGACCTATCAAATCTTAGGACAAAAGATGTGCAAAATACATGCAGTTGTTGGCAAAAGTTTGAACACCTCCAGTCATATTTTCAATTGTCTATTTTTTCACTTAGAGCATAAACAAAACATGCCCACACAATTGTAATTGGTAAAGCAGACAAATTTGAAAAACGCAAATAACATAATTCTTATTATGTCAGTAGCCATAAAGTGATTACAAGAAATCAAACTGCAGTGTTACACTTGATTACAAGTAAGATGTAATCACGTTTTATTTTAATAAATCAGTAGGCCTGACTGTAGCCTCTCACTCTTATTCATAAAGCTAGTGGATTGTTGTCACAGTGCAGAGGGTGCAGCTTTCTACTTTGCTTTTGTTAGTTTGCTGCTTGTTGATTTCGTCGTAGGTCTCCATAGGAGCACTCTCCAATGTAGTCTGTCATAGCAACATACAGTGCACTGCAGCTGGATTTCAGCCTTCATTACTATGGATGGTTCAAAAGGTCAAACTAATAATTATTCAAAACACTGGTAATCAAAACCTTATTAAAATGTGAACTTTGACAGCCCTAATGTATACGCTTCCACGCATTTCCCCCCTTTTTGCATGCATGACTGTGTGGCCCGCAGTGTTAAATGTCTTCAGAGTTGGTTTGCATACATAGTGCATTGTAAGTGTTTTATGTTGGAATGCTGTGCATGGCAATGTTTTTATTTTGGCCATTTTACTGTTACATGTACATGAAGTTAAATGTACATAAACTTGATCTTTATTTTCCTTGCATGCTCTTTTTATTTTCTTTTTATATTTCTAAGCTACTTTTGATTTGATAAGTAGATGGTATCTATAAAGTGAAGTGCATAGAGTTAGCTATTTTTGCTTGAACATGTTTTATTTTGTGTTTCCTTTCCTGTTGTTTTGTTGTTGTTCTTGTTCTTGTTGTTGCTGTTTGTGTTCTTTTGGTGTTTGTTGTTTTGTTGTACCCAGGACCCTCTACTCAACAGTATCTTAAGATACAGATCCGTCCGCCGGCAATTGGCTCAGTTGCCATGGTGAACGGTGACTCCTCCCACATTCTCTCTCTGCCCCTGACTCCCCCGCCCCCTCCTACCCTGATCTCTTCCCATCAGCCCCTCTTCACCTCATTCGGGTATAACACACCCACCTGCAGCTCATTTGCGTATGAACCGCCCTCCTCCCGCTCAGAGGAGCCGAAAAAAGAGACAGGTACAAACACACATGTACACGCACACATACACACAAGTGCACACTACACAGTCCTACACTAACGCTGACACACATGCATATACACTGAACATCATGACTTCATTTTTACCCCCATTTTTATCTTTTTTTCATAACTGCATATTCCATAAAAGGTACAATTATCTTTCTCTTTTAACCACCAAGTTACAAGCATCTGTTATATCAGTTACCTTCACTGGCCACTCTAATAGCAAAGCCTACCTTGTGCCTCCACACACTGGCCAATACATGTGTTCTACCAACACTCCGCCTACCTTATAGGTCTCTGGTAGGTGTACAATTACAGACTAACGTTTGTCAGTTGTTCTCTTTACAAATCACCTGTGATCAGTTTCTGACCACTGGACCACTGTTGCGACGGCTACAGCCTGCTTTTCTGCTATAGCAAATATTCACTATATTGCCAAAAGTATTCACTCGTCTGACTTCACCTGCATATGAACTTGAGTGACATCCCATTCCTAATCCATAGGGTCTAATATGATGTCGGCCCACCCTTTACAGCAATAACAGCTTCAACTCTTCTGGGAAGGCTTTCCACAAGGTTTAGGAATGTGTCTATGGGAATTTCTGACCATTCTTCCAGAAGCACATTTGTGAGGTCAGACACTGATGTTGGACGAGAAGGCCTGGCTCGCAGTCTCCGCTCTAATTCATCCCAAAGGTGTTCTATCAGGTTGAGGTCAGGACTCTGGGTAGCGTTGGTGCCTCACAGCAGGAAAGGTCTTGGTTTGATTCTTGGCCCGGGCATCCAGGGTTCTTTCTGAGTTTGCAGGTTTTCCCTGTGTCTCTATGAGTGCTCCGGTTTCCTCCCACTGTCCAAAGACATGCAGCCAGGTGAATTGGAGATGCTAAATTGCCCCCTTTAGTGTGAGTGAATGTGTATGTCTGTGTGTGTGCACCCTGCGATGGACTGGCAGCCTGTCCAAAGTGTTTCCTGCCCTCCACCCATTCAATGCTGGGACAGACTCCAGCACACGGCATGACATTGGCAAAACCTCCCACGGCCACAAGAGGGAGGCAAATTACAGGGCAGTCCAAAATATCTGGCTGAGCTCTACTTATTGCTCAGTCTTAAGCTCACATGCTGGTGTCTCTTGCCAAGCCAGAAGCTTATTTTGTCTTGATGCTGGTTTGAGTGTGCCCTCTGGTCTCTTGACCTTACTGCTGAGTTGATTCCTTGAGTGCCTAACACAAGTATTGAGTCCTTTTGCTTTGCTCAAAGCCCAGTTGCTTTTCAGTCTATAGCAACTCCCCTCATGACCTTCAGCAGGAAATTACACAGTACCTTAGCTCCCAGATCCCAGTGTCCTCATCACTGCAGAGGTCAATGCCACTGACCTCATCTCACCATCTCAGTCCAGAAGAGCATTACAGGGACACTGGCAGTTGAGAGTTGCTTGTGGTCATACATATACTTAAAAAGTGGAGGCAGTTGGACGCTCCAGCACCCCAATCCCTTCAACAGGAACCGGTACCAGGAGTGGAGCTCCCATAGAAAATGTATAGCTCTATTGTAGCCATAGCCTTGGGTGGCGGGGGGCATGCTTTATCGTTGACCACGCATCCTGGCATTATCACAAACCTGGAAACCCAGTATTGACAGGGATATATGCTCGCATGTTGTAGCATGCTCAGTGTGCACCCAGAACAAAGACCTTAGAATGCAACTGGCAGGTCTACTCCCTATTCGCTTCCTGTTCCCTCTTATGTCCACAGCCTTGCAGGGTAATATGGTGGTCCTGGTAGTGACTGACCCCTTTTCTAAAGCCTGCAGGTTCATTCTCCTGGGACTCCTGGCAGCCAAGCAAACTGCAGAGCTGTTATCGCAGCATGTGGTCAGGATTTATTGGATTTCTCAAGTCTGGCTGAAGGGGCAGTAAACAGAAACAATTACTAAACAATTAAACTGAATGTATATTTAACTAAATGTTTATTTCAGAGGAAAAACACAGGGCTTAGTCTCTGATCAGGACCCCAGATCACCAGCTGCTTCTGCAAGCCATTCGATCAGCTCTTAAGAGCCTCAGTCGGCTTGAAATCGAGGTTTCGGCCACAGCCCAAAAGCCAGACAGAAGGTGTAACCCAAGACCTAATGCAGACCCTTTTTTAACCCCACCGTGGGGTTTATGGGCAGAATACATCCAGGCTCCCGGCAGCAGCACTCGTGCTTTACAGATGCTGGTGCTTCTGGAAAAGGGCATGTGCCACCTTGCTGGTGGCTTCCTTTGCTTGACAATGGATTGAAAACTGCTGCCGACATCAAGGGACCCAGTTGCACCCAGGACAATGTCCAGCTGGCAGCCAAAGATCTCCCTCTTTTGAGAAAGCTAGCTCAACAAGATCTTGAGAGGGGTCAACCCCGTTTCATGTTGTTTACAACTGCCCCAGTACCTTAGAATGGATATGACCTTTCAAGTCTTGCACTACAAGCTTGTCCTTTCTGTCTTGCTTTCACCGGCCACTGTTCTTTCCCGGGTCACCTGACCTTTCTGGTACCTGATCATTTTAATGTAATTGATTAGTGACGCTGACCTTGCATTAACACTTATTTGTGTCCAGTTGCAATTGCCATCTCTACAGCAGTCAATGCTTGTTCTTATTATTGTTCGTTGTCGTCCATTCTTATCAGTGACATTGACGTGGTGGTAGCATGATGGCATGTGTGGTGTTAGTATGCTTTTACCAGACACAGCGGTGTTGCTGGAGCTCTTGCATACATCAGTGTCACTGCTAGGTTGGGCAGCAAGTCCACCACCAAAAAACATCCACCCAAGTGACTCAGAAACTGTCCACTGGCTTGAGGACGGCACAAACTGTGCATCAACACATGGGTCATTGTTTCTAGCTGTACACCAGCAAGGGATGGGTTTCAAACGAGGTGGCCAGTGAGTACAAGTTGTCATCTTTTGGCCTCTATGGGTAAATCTTAATCTTCTTTCATCTTACAGCTATTGCATCATTGAGATTATGGTAAATATGACTATGTTTGCTCTGCATAAACTGTTGGTGGTAGTTTTTGTCTTTGTTTAAAGTATGAACAACCTGCACGGGCTTGTCAACACAGATATATGTAGATTTGCCAAAGACAGCAAAGGATAGCAACCTTAGGTCCCTATCAAATGCTACTAGGATGCACACTTCCTGAAACACCTGGTGTTGGAGGGCCAGACATGATGCTCTTGCAACAACGCTGCTGAGAAATTTTGAGGTACATGTGGACGTAGACCTATTTTAGGGTGGAACAAGCTTGGTGTGAAACCAATCCAACACCGCATGAAGGCAGAGCTCAAAGTAGGTGGTACTGGCAGGCTTGTCAACCATGTCTGATGTTCAGTAAGCCTGTTGTTAGCCCATCGATGGAATGTAGGTTATAAAGTCCCCCCCAGAAACGGACCATTTAGCATGTAGATGTGGGTTGGGGGGAATTTGATGATTGCTTTTGATAAATATAAGCTTTACCTCTGGCAAAGAGGTTTTAAAGGGTGGGGTGTACATTTTGTAGTAGTGGAATTTGGGGGTGGGTTTTAAAGGGTGGGGTGTACATTTTGTAGTAGTGGAATTTGGGGGTGGGTTTTAAAGGATTGTAAATTGTGAATTAAAGCTGAGCTAATTCTTACTGGGGCCTCCTAGACGTTATATTCAGAAGCATCTCTCTGAAAGAGGATGACAAAGAGCTAATCGCGGCACAACATTCACAGCTTCTCCAGCAGACCTGCTGTCAGTCACAGAATAAAAGATTATTGTGAGAAGTGATGGGGAAGTGATGTTACCTTCACTGGTGTTACATAGTTAAAGATGAGTGCTTTTGTGAGCATCGGTATAGCATCTTGGGCTTCTATTACATGTATTGTTGGAGCTGTCAGGATGGAATAAATTAGGTTGCATGGTGCTTTGGGTTTCTTTTGTTTAAAGCAAGGGTATCTGTACACCGTTTACACCAGCTTCCTGTTGTTTAAATACATTGTATTGTCAAAGACAGTTTCACAAAACTGTCCAATATTATGCATGTTCAAGATTTGAAGTCAAGTTAAGATTTCTTTGCCACTTTTGAAATATGAGACATAATTAGGATATCGATTTTATTTGATTGTTTCAGTTTTATTTCAATTTTTAACACTGTACGGTCATTTTAGAATTCTGGACATTTTAGGATCATCATTCGCTTATGTCCCTACTGATTATTTGAAATCTACAAAGTTGCACAGTATTACATTTTTGAATAATTTCATAAATTTCCATTTCTATGGTAGTGTAGCAGAGCTTTGCTGGTGGATTTAATGGGATGCATGTCCCTATTTTGTTAAGAGTGGTGTAGTTTCAGGGGACTAGTTTAGTACAAGTGTTGTCCTGCTAACATGGCTTATAATAAGGAAATTCTCTACTTAATGTGTAGCAAAATATGTTTATGTCAAGTTTATGCATATATGTTTATAACAGTGGCAGGTGCTCACTTGCCACTGCAAAAATAAGAGTGGTGCAGCAGTACAACTGTAGTCTTACTATCATGGCTAATAATAAGTAAATTCCTCACTCAGTGTAGTAAAAGATCTATATGCTAGGTCGCTCCAATTTAAAAGTGGAAAATAAGACGCTGAGAGAACACTCATTTCATTAGATCCATAATCTCAGGATAACCTACTTTCTCATTATGTTGGTCAGTGTGTGCTTTGAATAACTGCTAGTGTCTATATTTAGGATGAAGTTACAATAGCATTTATAGTGCTAGGAGTGACCCAGCTTCAAAATCACTACTTCTACAGTACGAGTGTGTGTTGACTTTCATTTGTGAATTTACAACCAGTGCTGTTATTCTATGATCTCTCTTAAAATATTACTTGTATGTTGAATTAGTCATTTAATTTCCAATATTCAGCTGCTCTGTGAGATGCTAGCATGCTAGGCATGGAGCATTGATGCTTTTAAAGCATAGTCCTGTTACAGTCCTGTGCAAAAGCCAGAGACTACATATATGCCCAGTTAAAATGGCCATTAAGTTCAAGTTATTTATATTTCAGCAACACATATTTCACAGGGAATTATACAGAAGGCTCAACAGCTATATGTAATGTCATATGAGCTCACCAAACAGAAAATGAGTCCCCCGTGACTGAAACATACCTAATATTGTGTAATACCTCCACAAGCACCAATAACAGCTGTGACTGGATTTGGCATGGACTGGACAAGTTTCTGGATGTAGGCCACATCAATGCTCAGACACTCTTGCACCAAAGAATTGGGCAGTTGGGCCAGATTTGGTGGATGCCTTCCCTGGCTGGATTTCACTGGTTGTTCCAGGTAGCTCCCACAGGCTTTCAAGAGGATTCAAATCTGGGGGTTTTGAGGGCCAGTCCAGATGTGTGAATGCTCCTGAATGTTCATTATGCCAGTCAGTCACATTTGCAGCCCTGTGAAGGCAGGTACTGTCATCTTGGAATACCAGGATAGGAATGATATGTTCCTCGGTAGGATGAAGATGAACAAATGATCAAACCTGGTTGTCCAGCAGCTTAATGTAGGAAATCTCAACCAGAGAGTGGAACTTGAAGACGAAAGCTTTAGGGGACAGTTGAGGACAGTTTTGGCGGTGTACCAGGTCTTGCATGGTTGTTATGAGTCCCGTTTTCATGGTATCATTTTTTAAACCCCAGTTTAAACCAAGTCCTGGTTTTTAACTTTCTTTTCATTTGACTTTCTTTTGAAACTGAAATAAATGAAGGGTGGTCTTTGATATTTGAGTGGTACTACAGATCTGTACATTCACTAAATAGGAACAGGTATAGAGTTACTCTATAATGGAGATACTGTCAATTGTGCTTGGGGTAGAGGACATATAACACTGGCTCTATATGGGTTCCTATTGATTCCTCAAACAGGCCACTACACTGCACTCTGGGCATTAGTAATATTACTCTGAAACTGGGTGAAAATGACACTTTCATCAATGTGAACTGCTCCCAAATCTCTGGTTCTCTACAGTCGGTCCATTTGATCTACCCCAGGCAATTCCCTGCTATCTGCTCCCTCAATGTGCATCTTTTACCAGCGGGCTGGCGACATGACGCCTCATGAGTTTCTGTGTATACCTATGTGTGTGTTTTTCAGGTTCCAGAGGCTCCGTCTCAAGCCCCCATGGCTCTCCAACTCTAAGTGGTCAGCAAAGCAGTGCCAACGAGGAGATTTGGGTACTAAGGAAGCCTCTGGCTGGTAAACAGACTTCCTCCTCTTCTCTCTCGCAAAAACATACATACACGGGGTCCCAGCGCGTCTCCAGTTTGCTCATTTCTTGTTTGTCTCTGCTCTCTTATTTACAAGGCGGCGGCAGTAGCGGCAGCATGGGCAGTACGGGCAGCCTGACTAGCGGGCGTTCCTCCATCAGTGGTCCAGTGGACAATGCCAATGCTCACCTCACCAACTCACCTGTGCCTGTGCCAACCACTCCAACACATTCGCCAGGGGTCAACACGCATGGCCTCAATGTACCAGGACTACACGCACAGGCGGAAGGGGTGAAGGTGAGGCACGGGCACAGAAACACTGGCGTTGATCTCAAATAGGCTTGCTCATGTGGTTTTAGTTGGCACCTTTCCAAGGCATGATACACTTGCCAATAAGTACCCGTTGGGACCTTGGTTACCCTGTTTGTTAGGAAGTACCAAGCCTACACAGACCATAGTGTAGTAATGGTGCACATCACTGACTGGTCAAGTGGAATGGTCACAAGGTGTCATTGGAGTCATATGACCGTGTATAAAAAATAAATGCTAGCCAACCAGAATCACTGGGACATATACCAAATAGGAGGTTAAAGGTAAATCAGACCTTGAAGGTCCTCATTGTTGCTCCTGTTGTTTGTCCTTATTGGTAACGTTACTGGCAGGAGAAATTATTTTTACAAGCGAAAGAGCCTCATGCACAACCTACTTCCATGGTTCTGTTATGCGATGGGAAACAAACACAGGTGCTTGTCCATCATACAAAGTAAGTATAATGTGTTAGTGTAGTGTTAGTGTAATGTCCACTACATTATGGCCAAATCTGTCCTTCCTTTTGGCTTATGTGTCCATATTAAGGTCACATGTCCAACGAAAGAAATGTGAAGCGAGCCAACCAATCACGGTACAGTGGTCACTTTGTTTAGAGCTTGTTTTGGCCTGTTGGACAGAGCTTGGTTCTAGCTAATGGAACCTGTTCTCCTTCAGTGTTCTGTGCTTATGATGATTTGAATAGACGTCAGTGTCAGACTAATTAATGAGCTTCTATTAAAGACTGGTGGACTGAGAGACACTAGAGTCTCTTCACCTACACTGAGCTGATTAAGAGTCTTGTTCCAGAAATGATAATAGGACATTAGAGCCTTAATGAATCATGTTGCTGTTGCTCTCCATACTTAAGTACATCTGAAGGTAAATACTTTAGTACTGTTACTCCAGTGGAGGTCTAAAGGGAGGCACTTCTGCTGACACTGGAGGAGTATTTTATTCAGGGCTTGAGTACTGGCGCTATGCTAGTCAATGCACTTTTCACATGCACTCTAATATGATATGCGTTTATATGGTTTGTGTGTGTTGCAGTTGTTGGCCACAGTGTTGTCTCAGTCAGCCAAAGCAAAAGAGCATCTTCTGGAGCAGTCCCGTTCTGTGGACCAGAGCCCAGGTACTGCAAAATATTCATACAGATCTTCAGGCAATAGATATGAATTAGCTGAAAGCCTGTTTACCATGTGCTTTGACCTACCTAAATAATACACATCCAGTTTATTAGCCTTGTTGTCCCCACTGTATTTGTTAGGTTTGGGTAATATTTAACCAGCAGGTCCTATCTTTGTTGATTATTTTGGAAAATGGACACACATCAGAACAAGTAGCCTGTGGTCTGCGATGCCTAATTGTGCTCTTTTCAAAATGTGTATTTCATAACTTGGCCACAAGGTGGCATCGTTTAGACTCAGAAAATCAAATAATCCAAACAAGTCTTTTGGCTGTGATGATGTCATATCCTCAGATATTACCAGTACGTCATAAACACCATGACATCATACTTCAGTAGGTCCCCGTGCTGCTCCTGACAGTGTTTTGTCATGTGTCACAGCTTCCTCACAGCTGCCTCAGGGTGCACCTGGTGGTCCCCGTCCAGAGAAGAAGAAGCCATTTGTGGATCCCTTACTGCAAAGGAAGGACAGCACCTCAGCAGAGAGCAAGGCAGGTGTCTGTAAAGGTTCCTGAAAGGTTCTTGAACGTACAGTTCTAAAAAAAAAAACAACTATTAGTTGCTGTGAAGTATGTGGGTTTTAAAAAGGTTCTCCTTTAAAGAACCATCAGTAATTTGGGGAACCCGCTGTTCCATACAGTCCTGCACCAGCTCGCCTAATGCAATTCATGTAAGGCTTGATAAGTAGCCACTGGGGAGGGAATAGAGTTGAGAGTGCTCCCTTTCCTATAATGCTTTTAACAAACCCTCGTCAACTTTGACTTGCTGTTCGCCCTGAAGGCATCTCCACCAATTTAAGGGCTGTTTCATTATTTTATTAGCTCAGCTGAAGGGTGTGTGATGAGTCCTCAGAGGATTGTGGAATAGACTGAATATAAATGTCAACTTTGGCAGCAGAAATCATTGGGACCTGATGCACCTCCCATCTCAAACCGGAAAAAATGGAGGACAAGGTTGTTTAAGAGCCATAGCAACATAACCATAACATTCAATTTACAGGGTTTAAGGTAGCGGACTATTCCGTCCGTTATACATGACTGCTAATACAGGGGTATTGCTTTACTCTGCTAGCTTGCTAGTTAGCTAGCTATAGGTTCCCCAGTAGGGCTTGCGTGACTTCAGATTTTTAAATGCCGCAGTTATATAATGGCAGTCAAGTCCATGTCAACAAATCACTGATGATGTCATGAATAAAACCGCAAGGGAAGGGAATGCTGTGCTAAAAGGGACTTTAAAAATCCGANGCTTTTAACAAACCCTCGTCAACTTTGCCTTGCCGTTCGTCCTGAAGGCATCTCGACCAATTTAAGGGCTGTTTCATTATTTTATTAGCTCAGCTGAAGGGAGCTTGATGAGTCCTCAGAGGATTGTGGAATAGAGTGAATATAAATGTCAACTTTGGCAGCAGAACTTGTCCAGAAATCATTGGGACCTGATGCACCTCCCATCTCAAACCTGAGGTTGTTTAAGAGCCATAGCAACAAAACCATAACATTCAATTTGCAGGGTTTAAGGTAGCAGACTATTCCGTTCATTATACATGACTGCTAATAAAGGGGTATTGCTTTACTCTGCTAGCTTGCTAGTTAGCTAGCTATAAGTTCCCCAGTAGGGCTTGCATGACTTCATATTTTTATATACGACGGTTAAATAATGGCAGTCAAGTCCATGTCAACAAATCACTGATGATGTCATGAATAAAACCGCAAGGGAAGGGAATGCTGTGCTAAAAGGGACTTTAAAAATCCGACAAAAGAATTCCTTGATGAATCCAAACTCAACAGGTCAGTAGTGCATGACTTGCCTTTTCGCATTGCTAGCCTTCAGAATTTCTTTTAGGCGCAACCTACTCAGCCCTGCTTGTGGCGGAGACCCAGTGCAAATTTAGAACACTGTAAATTGATGAAAATAAGAGTAACCCACTTAAATCTTCACGGGATTGTAGGCCGTAAGCCCCCTCTCCAGCAACACATGACATTTCATTGTCATCTTTGGGAGCCTGGAGATAACAACATTCAGTATATGATCTTTGAAGCCCTGTAGATCGGCAGAGAAATCTTAGAACGAAGCCAAATTCCACAAAAGTAGAGCATGACGTGCCATTTCCAATTACCTAATGGATCATGGATGCTAGGCTTCAGGAAACCTAGCGCCCATACAGACCTTGACATCACAGGCTTCTCACCTGTTGCATTGTGTAGTTTGCATGGCTAGCTCTATAGCTCACTGAAGCTAACCTAGCTGAGGGCGAGTGTGAAAAGTGTACCCCTCGTTGTTTCTTCATCCCCTTCAGCTGCGAGTGACCACTCGAGTAATTTAAGTCAAAGCTGAGGGCAGGGATGTTTCACAGTGTACTGAAATGGGGTCCAAAGGTGGCTCTTCTGTGGACGCATTGCTTGTTGTACAACCAGCACTCTAGAAGCCCTCAGAGGACAATGTGATGACCCATAACTGAAATCCCCACCTAAGCACAGGTCCCTGAAGTGGAGGCCTAGTGCATTGGAATAATACAAATGAGGTATTTCTGTCTCTGAAACCAGCCATAATACAACTTCACCACTAGGTGGAGCACTTTCAACTGTGTCCTAGAGTCTCTGTCAGAGTCCTATGTATTAAAAACTACAGATCTAAATTGCATTCCGTTAAACATGGGTCCTTTTGCTTCTGCCCATCTAGTCTTTAAGGAAAACTGAGGCCCCAGCGTGGAGTGACCACTGGAAAATGGATTTTCCATGTACTTTATATTTGAGATACGACATGTGGGTTCCAGGCCAACATCAGCAGACAACACTTGATCGGATATCAGAGGGCAAAAAAAGAATGAATCAACCCCATCCTGAAACAAATCAATCCTGAAGTAGCGCTCCTTCCCACTGTGTGATATGATGTTGTTAGCTGGGTCGGGTATTAGAGTAGTTTGAGTCTGATAGCCTATTTCTAGATGCTCATCTTAAAGCTCCGGGGAACCTAAATCTGTGCTTTCTTTCTAAGTAGGTTAATCTTAAGCTCTCATAGGCACACGGTATACATGTACATAGCATGTCCTGAGGCTAACGTTCCAGTGCTCACTAAATGATTAATATATTTGGCCAAATATCTTCTAATTTGATGGTTCTAACCTTGGCTACTGCTTAGATAAGCATTCCCCCTTACCAGTCACATGGCTTCTCTCATCTACACATGTTTAAGCAAACCATGCTGGCCTATTCAGAGAAACTTACCAACACAAAGCTAACAACCAAGCAAATGCCAAGCTATCAAGCTAGCTCATCGCTCTGTTTGTTCGTTCATCTGTTTATTTGCTGGATGCAAATCCAGCAGTGAAATAAATAAGGAATTTAAATTCTTTAAGATCTCACCATATAAAACATGACCTGACTTGCTAGAACCTCTTTATGGTTTATTTATCAGCACAGTTCTGCTTTAGTGTAGCAGTCATGGGAATGTTGGACTGAGACCATCAATCACATGTGCTGATTAGAATATTAGCCAACGCACTGACAGTTCTCTGGTGGGCATGATACACAGTTTTTAAGCCATATTTTGTTATATTGTTGTTATACTTGATGAAGTAAACTTGATGTTTAATATAAGACTTGATTGTAATATCATACCTGGGATATGATTTTCCAGCCAAGGACATTTGCAGCTCCTGTAGACTGCATGGTTTGATTTCCTGTCACTTCAAGGAGGACATACTCTGCTGCCACCTAGTGGACTTTATTAGTTACTGCATTTCACACTTGTGCCTCTCACCTTTACTTCAGTCCACAGTGCTGACATGAGCAACTCTGAATTGCTGTGTGTCTTGCAGAGTTCAGAGGCGGTCGCTGAATGGCTTACTAGTGCTCAGCTGCAGTTTTACACCACCAACTTCCTGACTGCTGGATATGACCTACAAACCATCAGCAGGATGACTCCGGAGGTATTACACAGTTATGCACGTGCATAAACACAGACATTACAGGCACCTCAACACTTTTTCACCACTGGATAACATGATAAGTAGCAGTTTGTTTGAATGAATGTAATGAATCAATAGACACAGACTGAATTACTCGGCTTTAATGTAATATAAAGTTATGGATATTTTTTCCCTTAAAAAAGTAAGCTGTGTTAATGAGGCTACACGACGCTCATAGAAGATGATGATAACTCACATAAACCTGAAAAAAACATTCTACCGCAATTCATTTTTGATGTAATTTAAAAATACCGGCTGTCTATTACATTGTGGGATAAAATCAGCCCAAATGGTTTGGAATACAATCTTTGATTTCAATTAACATGGAAATATGAGAATATTTCTTCTTAAATTCTATAAATATACCGTTTTGGAGATATGAGGTTTTGCCCTGACAGCTATGATTCATAAAATCATTATTAATAGGGTACTTCCTGCTGGGAGGTGTCCCAAACCCGTAGATTTATTTAAATAGATGTTTTTGACCTTTTAATATGAAGTTAATAGTTTTTGATTTATGAGCTTAATTTGTAAAAGGAAGCAGGAAGTCAGACTGCGTCCCCTGGCCCCCATGGCCACATGGTGATCAATTGGATCCCATTGTTTCAACTAAATGCGGCCCAAAGTCTAACAAATCTCTATGTAACATCAAAACTGTCACCACCAAAACACATCTTTTCTGTAATTAAGTAAACTTTTTTTTTAAGTAAACGTTTTTTAATATAAATATTATGATTTTATATGTGTGCAGCTCATGTTGCTAGTCATGTACAGGCTAGCGGTTTTAAGTTCTGTTTAAATTAGCTAAAATGATCACCAGTGAAACCACCACCATCATTACTAAAACAATCAATAAAGTTTTAATAGTGTTTTGATGGTGATTATTTTGATAGTGACAAAATGGAATGTTCAATCATTTGTTTTAATAAAATAAGCAAAATTGAGGTATAAAGTCTCCCAAACAAAAATGTTTTTTCAAATCTGACTTTTGGCAGTTTGGCAGAATTATCTGAGGCAGGACTTATTCCAGCATGTGTCATGTGTAATAAAGGCTGCTTTCTGTCACCTATGATGTCAAGCTGATGAAACACCTGGGTTGCAACATGACACCTTTTGTGTTATAACAGCTGACTTTGTAGTTTAGTACACATCAATGTATGACATGATGATGTGAAGTAGCTTAAAAAGAGCAAGTGCTGATCTTTGTTCTATTAGTCTGACTTGGCATGCTGAGTCATATTATCAGCATTATGTCACAATTTCAAGTATCATGACAGTCATATTTCAAAAAATTAATGCCGCCTGAGATAGATGGCAGATGCAATCATTAGGACAAATAGAAACAAGGGCTTATGTAGCCTTATTAACACTGCCCTACTGTAAAGGTGTTACCAAAATATCATATGTAAAGTTTTACTGTTATACGGATGTGAAGTTACAGATGGTTGAGTTTGTCTTTATAGGACCTCACAGCAATTGGAGTGACAAAACCTGGGCACAGGAAGAAGATGTTGTCCGAAATCAGCAAACTGAACATCCCCGATTGGATACCTAAGGAGAAATCGGTAAGAATCACTCCCACATGCATGCATCATTCAGACATGCCAGCAGTATGTCCCCACAGTACCGGAATATTCCTGACATATTCTATAAACAAATGTATTGACCTGATGCTAACCAGTTTTCCTCTCCGTGTCCCTGTAGACCAGTCTGGCGGAGTGGTTGTCTCTGATCGGACTGAGTCAGTACTACCAGACTCTAGTTCAGAATGGCTATGACAACATGGACTTTGTCAGTGACATCACCCTGGAAGACCTACAGGAGATTGGCATCATCAAACTGGGTATGGAGCTCAAGTCTTGTGTTTAGCATGAACATTTAAAGCAGTGCTCTGGTCAAAATTGATTGCCCACGTACCTCAAATGTACTTAATTAGTCAAGACGTGTTTGGTGTCAGAAATTTGCTACATTGGTTTTGCATAGGAGCTCAGAGGATAACGATTAATGGAGGCTTATGTACACCATATGTACACTGGAGCAGCTGAAAATGAGCCTACCGTGTCTAATGCCAAGCATCAGCTAGAGGGGTATAAACCCTCCAGCATTGAGCTGCACAGCAATGAAATTGGAGTGATGGTGATCCATCCAATACCCTTGGAATTAGTCATGATCCAGAACCGATCATCCAACATCAGTACCTGACCAGTTCTTGTCACTGAATGCAATCAGATCCTCACAGCAATGCTCCCATACCTTGTCTAAAACCTTCCCAGAAGGACAGAGCTTGGTCAAAGACGAGTTTCCCTTGCCTGATTCTTCTGTGAAATATGCCACGCTAGGCGAAGTCAACCGCAGCGGCTCTGCTAGAGGTCCCGGCAACACCTTTGATGTCATCTGTGTCAACCGCAGCCAGTTGTTTGCTATAACACTCCCTCGCAGGAGGACGCATCCTCCCACCCCACCCAACTGCTCTTTCTCCTCCATCTCCTAGAGAGGTATAAATCCCTCCAGCATTGAGCTGCACAGCAATGATACTGTGTCCACTGGAGTGATGGTGATCCATCCAATACCGTTGGAATTAGTCGTGATCCAGAACTGATCATCCAACATCAGTACCTGACTAGTTTGTGTCACTGAATGCAATCAAATCCTCACAGCAATGCTCCCACACCTTGTCTAAAGCCTTCCCAGAAAGATAGAGGTTGGTCAAAGGCGAGTTTCTTTTGCCTGATTCTTCTGTGAAATATGAAATATGCCCGCTAGGCGGTGTCAACCAAAGCAGCTCCGCTAGAGGTCCCGGCAACACCCTTAATGTCATCTGTGTCAACCGCAGCTAGTCATTTGCTACAACACGCTCTCACAGGAGGACGCGAGCGCTCGGGCGCCTCCGTCTCCTAGAGGGGTATAAATCCACCAAGCATTGAGCTGCACTGCAATGGAACTGTGTCCACTGGAGTGATGGTGATCCATCCAATACACTTGGAACTGATCATCCAACTTCAGTACCTGACCAGGTCTTGTCAATGAATGCAATCAAATCCTCACAGCAGTGCTCCAATGCCTTGTCTAAAGTCTTCCCAGAAGAGTAAAGGCTCTTACAATAGGAAAAGAGGGACAAGCACCTTATTAGTACCCTTCATTTCAGAAGAAACGCTGGATCAACATGTGTCTACAGACTTTTAGACATGGCAGGGTCTATCATAATCAGTGATGATCAAAAGTATGTTGTATAGCTATGAACAGTAGTAGCCTGTATTATTGTCCATATAGACATACAGCTTGTAGAATGCTAACCTAGTGGCTAAAAGCTTCCAAGACTTCTTAGCTAGTTAAGCCTTGTAACTCCAGTGTACAAATGAAGAAGCAAACCAAACATGGCTGATCAACTACATTTGGGGGTTTTGGGCTAATGGAGTAGATTTTTGGCCACACTATCACTATTAAGGTGCTAATATTGTAGAATGTCATCTAGCAACAAAACTGCATGCTAATTTGTACCACCCCTTTCTCTGTTTACGTCTTTGGCCTGCAGGACACCAGAAGAAGTTAATGTTGGCTGTTAACAGACTGAGTGAGCCTCCAAAAGAGGAAGACACTCCTGGCAAAGAGCGTCAGTCCGATAAAAGCACGGACTCAAAACAACCAGCTGTTGCAGACGTGGTCAGTAACTTGCCGGAGGTCAAATCCACCCCTGAGCCAAAGATGCGCAAGGGATCAGAGGGGCGTGGATCTCCCCGGCACACTGCACAAGGGCGGGGAATACAGAGAGCGAACGCCCCTCCTCCTCTCAAGAGACCTGGGTCATATGATAGCCCCACCCACACCCCGCCACACACACCCACTAAAGGCAAAACTTCCTCCCCTCACACAAACTCACCCACGCACACTCCTGGCTCACCCATGAGAACACAGAGCAGGCCACGGGGGCCCAGCGACTCCCCCCGAGGGCATCCTCATGGTCGTGCCGTGCCGTTACTTTGTCTTCCACCTGAAGGTGGCACTGCGGACGAGGAGGACCAGACTCCACCCTTGCCTAGGCGGATCCCGCGGAGCGGGACACCTGTAGTGCCTGAACTTTCTGAGCGGGTCAAAGACGAGCTTCCCTTGCCTGATTCCTCTGTGAAATATGCCACGCTAGGCGGTGTCAACCGAAGCAGTTCCGCTAGAGGTAGCGGTGACACCCTTGATGTCAGCGGTGTAAACCGCAGCCAGTCGTTTGCTACAACACGCCCTCGCCGGAGGACACGTCCTCCCACCCCACCCAAGCGCTCCTGCTCCTCCATCTCTACCGGCAACTTGGCTGACGAGGCTGCTCTGGCTAACGAAAGTGGAGTTGGCCGAAGCGAGCATAGTGATTCGTTCCTTAGTGTGACCTACAGGGAACGCCGCCGTAGCGACTGTGGCATTGCCTCAGAATCGACTTCGTCCGGAGGCAGTGTCAGAGACATTGCTGCCATGCTTGAAATGTCCAAATTGGGAGGTGGAGCCAAAGGAACTGGCAACAATTACCTGCAGGTGACCGAATATTAACCATACAACTCATTTCTTTTACACCAAATGTTGTCAGTTCAGTCAGTTCTTGGAGCTACGAGGCTAATGAAGCTAACAGGAAGCCAGGAACCATAGGTTGTTTGTAAATGACGTCCCATCACTGCATTGCTGTGGGGCAAACTGCAGACGGAGGGCAGGAAGTGAGATACCCAAATCATAACCATGACTTAACAAAGTGTGAGAATGAGATACCCGAGTCATAACCATGACTTAACAGTGTAAGAATGAGATACCTGCATCATAAACATGACTTAACAAGGTTTGAGAACGAGATACCCGAGTCATAGCCATGACTTAACAAGGTGTTAGAATGAGATACCTGAGTCATAACCATGACTTAACAAGGTGTGAGAATGAGATACCCGAGTCATACCCATGACTTAACAAGGTGTTAGAATGAGATACCTGAGTCATAACCATGACTTAACAAGGGGTGAGAATGAGATACCTGAGTCATAACCATGACTTAACAAGGTTTGAGAATGAGATACCCGAGTCATAACCATGACTTAACAAAGTGTGACAATGAGATACCCGAGTCATAACCCTGACTTAACAAGGTGTGAGAATGAGATACCCAAGTCATGACCGTGACTTAACAAGGTGTGAGAATGAGATACCGAGTCATAACCCTGACTTAACAAGGTGTGAGAATGAGATACCCGAGTTATAACCAAGACTTAACAAGGTGTGAGAATGAGATACCCGAGTCATAACCATGACTTAACAAGGTTTGAGAATGAGATACCCAAGTCATAACCATGACTTAACAAGGTTTGAGAATGAGATACCCGAGTCATAACCATGACTTAACAAAGTGTGACAATGAGATACCCGAGTCATAACCTTGACTTAACAAGGTGTGAGATGAGATACCCGAGTGATAACCCTGACTTAACATGGTGTGAGAATGAGATACCCAAGTCATGACCGTGACTTAACAAGGTGTGAGAATGAGATACCCGAGTCATAACCCTGACTTAACAAGGTGTGAGAATGAGATACCTGAGTTATAACCATGACTGAACAAGGTGTGAGAATGAGATACCCGAGTCATAACCATGACTGAACAAGGTGTGAGAATGAGATGACTAAGTCGTAGCCGTGACTTAGTTAGACATCGTAGTTAGGACATCTCAGTACTACACAAACACTGAATGCATTGTTTATTTACCCTGTTCCTCAGGCAAGTCCGGACCTCCTGCGGCGCAACCGTGATGCTCTGAGCACAGATGAAGAAATGCAGAGCCGTCGCCGCACCATCAGTGGGCCCGTCACTAGCTATTCTGACACCCGGCCCATTGACACCCAAGGGGGCGACCCTGCTTCACGTACTTACACCACACAAGCAAGCCTGGAGTCAACACGAATCGTTGAAGAGGCTGCACCTCAGAAACAGGCACCAATGAGGCAGGCACCAGAACCCCGTCCTCGCTCCATGCTTAGTCACCTGGAAGGAGGTGTTCCTTCCCTCCCTCAGGAGGAGTGGTCACGAATGGACGCCACAGCAACATTGAGAAGGCCCCGGCCACCCCACGACTCAGACGGTGAGAGGTTCCTACTCACTGAGACCAGCACAGTCCGACGCCGGCCAAAGGTGCTGGCAACACCACAGAGAAACGACGTGGAGAATGGTCTAGAAAGCATTCGCAGGAGGCCTGTATCAGAAGCATGTGCTGGGGACAGCAGCGAAGGGGAGCTGCGGCCGGATGATTTCAGAAGAGTGCTAAAGCCTCCGGTTTCCCCCAAACCTTCGCTTGCCCTCAGGAAGCCTGATCCCCCAACGCCCACCAGGAGAGTCCCTCTTCCTGGACCAGAAGGCCAGCATAGCCCAGGTAAGACTGGATATTAACTCAGACTTCATTTGTCTTATTAATTATTGGTTATCTTTTCATTGTGTGTACATTTAATGACGAATGATTAATAGAAATATTAATAATTTTGGGAACAATGAACAGGAAAACTCTTAAGCGGAGGCATAGATATACATACATAGACGCCTTGCGGTCTGTTGTTCTTTGTCTATGATGACACGTTTGTGCATCCACCATGTTTCAGCAGAACATTATAGACAAACACATGTGTACTGAGATATGACTGTATTCAGTTCTCATTATTAAAACTGGCCATGAGTTCCTAGTCACCCAACCCATTTTCACCAAATTTGTTTTTTAAATTCTTCTACACACTTTGCTTATTTTCCATATGTTGTTATATTTGTAATGCATCACTGTTTCCATAATAATAATAATAATAATAATAATAATATTTATTTATAGAGCAATGTTGGCAGCTCAGATTGCTTTACAGACAGTTGACATCAGTAATAGCAGAAATGCTGAGTTTCAATGACCCATACACACGGATCCAATTTATAATTACCACATGACTTAGTTTTAATTATACACCAAGTTAAAAATACATGATTTTAAATGTTTCTTAAAAGTGTTTACTGAGCTCGACTGTCTAATAGAAGTACATTCCGCAGTTTTGAAGCATAATATCTGAAAAAATGTCTCTCCACATTTTCTGTATTTACAGACGCTATGTGTAGAAGGTCAGCATCCACAGATCTAAGAACCCCAGATGGAACATTGTTTTCTTAGATTGTTTAGGAGAGCATTACAGTAATCAGTTTGGCTGGTAACAAACGCATGAACGCATTTCCCTGCGTCACTCTGAGACAGAAGTGAAGGAAGCTGATGTGAATTATATGTAGATTTAGACAGCAAGAGACATCGCATACCAACAACACTTGTGAGAACTAGATTTTACAAATCTGAACATTATTGTTAAACCAGAGGTCATAAACACATATCTCATATAAATGCATGTGTATTTACAGTCAAATGGTACATAACAATTGAAGTGTTTTAGAAAATGATCACAAAGTGCAAAAAAGGTCTCTCAGTTTTGAGAGTTCGTTTACACATGTGGTGTATGAATACTAATAATACATAGAGATCTACATTACACTGATTGCTCTCGGTAGCATTGGCATGAGGGTCTCATTTACTGATTCTCTCCTATCCTCTTTCCTTAGTTTCATATTTTTGTAATATTATAATATATTTATAATAAAGTCAATGTATGTCGCCCCCAAAATGGCAGTGCCACTGATGTGTCCGACTGAACCCAATACAACATCTATGTATGTATATTTATGCATTTTCAAATGTATATTGCTACATTCTTTAAAATTAGGTAGTTATGTTTACAATTACGTATGATGGTGGGGGGCAACTTTCAATTTCTGTAGAAGGTTTCTTTGGATACTATTTTACATGTAAAAGTTTGCTTGCTAAAAATGTTTTAGGCCAAAACTTTACCATGAAACTATTGTAAAACAGTATTTCAGACAATGCACTCGCAATCATTTTGTATGATAACTTCCTACTTACCAAGGACCACTGTCCCACTGACCTCAAGCTCCTATTAACATCTATTTAAACAGTTTAAAATTGCATGGCCCTAGCTAGGAAAGTTTTTTCTAGAACAGAGTACTTCACATCAAACCACTCTGAATGGCAGTATTCATCTTAATTATTGAGCTTTACAGAAATGTTGAAAATCAATGGACTTGCCAAAAGTCTCCTGTGAAGTTAACATTTCAGATATATAGTGTTTTTTTCATGACAGTGATGATAATAACTTACTAAGTCTGCCAATTCGATTTCAACATAAATGCCAATCTTTCTAGGTTTTAATAAATATGTAAGTATTTATGCAAGTATTAAGTATTTTGCCATTGACTGATAAGATTCTGATATAAATATGCATCCTTTGTAATATATCATAATATCCTGTTAACAATCATTATTTATCAAGTCACCACCTTCGAAATATAAGACATTCTGGAAAGTAATAATTATTTTCCATTAGTTTTACATTTGTCAACTGTGTTTATCAACTTTATATAGTTTATTAATACTTGTTTTAGTTTACTTATAGTTTCTTACTATGCATTATTATTTATTACTAGAAATATTGTATACATTAATCTGTACAGAGAGATTGCTTTAATATTATTGAAAACATTGAAACTTGTGAACGGTAGAATGCAGTCATATGCTAAAGTTACATAGCCCTGATTGTCTACCAGAACAAACTTAAATTTGGCCTTTTCTGCTAAGCTCTAACAGTTTAACATACTGAGGAAAAAAATAAACCATAAAATCTAAATCTTTTACTCAGTATGTTAAGTTCAGTACACAAACAGTAATCGTTCTCTGTACAGGATATGTTCACTTATTTACACATAGTAAATCAGCAAAAAAGAGCGCTCAAAGACCAGAGCGCCCAAACTTTGGCGTGCCACTGTATATGTATCTCATTCAGTGCCACGTAATGTTGGAATGTCTCTTTTTGTCTCCTTAGTGGAAGTCAAAAAGGTCCCACCACCAGTGTCTCCAAAACCAAGTCCACCTCCGACGCTCCCCAAACCAGTGAAAATAAAGCCAATTCAGACCCCAGGATCTTCCACAGTTCCTCAGCCACAAATCCTCAGCCCACCCAGTGCCCTAAACACACACATTCCCTCCCCTACCACTCTTCTCCCTGAGCCAGTGGAGTATCCCACCCTGAGCCCTGTGATTCCCAAGCCAGCCGAGACTCATACTCTCTCTCCACGGGCTGCGACCTCTCCTGCACAAAGCCCGCAGACACCCCAAACTCCCCAAACCCCCCAGACCCCTTCAACCCCTGGGTCCGGCTCAGCACCAGTCAAGCCCCCGCGCTCCTCCATGGCAGGCCTTTCTGTGGATATTCCCGGCCCTCTGGAAGTGGAGCTGGCTGGAGTGGAGGCTGTGCAGCAGAGGCTGAGAGAGGTAGAGAGACAGAGAGAAGAAGAGGAGCGAAAGAGAGAGAGAAAAGAGGACAGAATGGAAGGCACTGGCCAGAGCCAAGTGAGGAGAGCTTCTGGAGAGGGTTTCGGAGGGAACGATGTCACAAGGAGTGCTGACGGGTCAGGGCAGGTTGTGATGAGGAGGAGAAAAGTGGGCATGGCCAGGCAGCCTCAAGTCGAGGGTGAGCTTGAAGGTTTAAGGCAAGATGGAGGTGTTAGAGCAGAGGCAGTCCAGCAGGGGGTGCTGGAGGCTGAAACAAGAAGCTTGTTTGCAGCCCTTGCACCAGAAGACATGACCCATTTCAGGCTGGAGGAAACCAGCGCCTCTCTAGCCGCTGCTCTGGAAGTGGTGGAGGAAAAGATCAAGAAGGAGGACAAGTACGTAAATCCTTTTTCCTTAATGGGTGAACATCCCGAATTCTTAAAAGAAATGATGCTTGTTCCAACATGAACTCACAGAAAGTTACCTGATGGTGTGGTTAAAAAATAATTTGGGCAAAACCTACAACTAAAAGGTTGCTGGTTCAAATCCTATGACCTTGGCCAAGCCACCTGGGCAAGTCCGTTGAGGACTTAATGGGGTGGCCAGTAGCCTGGTATTAGATGTGGGAGCCAACAATTAGAAGGTTGTGGGTTCAAATCCCAAGACCTACCTGGGTATACCAGATTGGGCACTTGAGCAAGGCAACTGCTACCCCAGGCGCTCCTACTCTGCAGGTGACACTGTGTAGCAGCAAAATAATGTGTTTACCTTGTAGGACTAATAGTACAAGTGGTGTGACATTTTGACACACCTACTCATAGAACCGATATATGTTTAAGTGTCTTCCTAATGTTGATTTTTTTAGGCGGGGGGTTCATTACTTAGTTGCCAGTGTAGGCAGGTTTGGTGGTGAGTCTACAGTTCAGTCTGCCAATCGAATGAGTAAAATTCTGGTCATATGTTGGTTGTTGTGCTATAACATGACCCATAACAGCCTAAAATGAAACCTCCTTGCTAAATGTTTGTGGACTTATGTCATGGTTGCTAAAATCTAAGGTATCAAAATTTTCTCAGCACTTTAGTATTGAGCTTTGGGATTCTTCAGTTTTAACCCAGCTTACATTTACATTCGTTCATTCAGTGGTATTCGGCAGACCCTCTTATCCAGCACAACTCACAGTTTACATTTACACATGCCATGTCTTGCCAAAGGACTCTTATTGGTATAGTGTAGGGTGCTTGCCCAGGTGGGGAACCGAAACCCAGTCTACAGCATGGAGGGCAGAGGTGTTAATAGCC
Organism: Semaprochilodus insignis; assembly: GCA_034552555.1. Taxonomy (NCBI): domain Eukaryota; kingdom Metazoa; phylum Chordata; class Actinopteri; order Characiformes; family Prochilodontidae; genus Semaprochilodus; species Semaprochilodus insignis. The sequence goes on along the minus strand of CM067495.1, from coordinate 23,098,119 downwards.
TTGGCCAAGGACTCTTATTGGTATAGTGTAGGGTGGTTGCCCAGGTGGGGAACTGAACCCCAGTCTAAAACATGAAGGGCAGATGTGTTTGTAGTTTTGTCCAGTGACTTTTATTGCTATAGTGTAGGGTGTTTGCCCAGGTGGGGAACCGAAACCCAGCCTACAGCATGAAGGGCAGAGGTGTTAATAATCTTGCCCAAGGTCTCTTATTGGTATAGTCTAGGTGCTTGCACAGGTGGGGAACCGAAACCCAGCCTACAGCATGGAGGGCAGAGGTGTTAGGAATCTTGGCCAAGTGCTGTTATTGCTATAGTGTCAGGTGGATGCCTAGGGGGGCAACCGAACCCCAGTCTACAGCATGGAAAGCATAGGTGTTAGTAGTCTTGCCCAAAGACTGTTATTGGTATAGTGTAGGGTGGTTGCCCAGGTGGGGAACCGAAACCCAGCCTACAGAATGGAGGGCAGAGGGTTAGGAGTCTTGCCCAAGGTCTCTTATTGGTATAGTGTAGGGTGGTTGCCCAGGTGGGGAACCGAAACCCAGCCTACAGCATGGAGGGCAGAGGTGTTAGGAGTCTTGCCCAAAGACTCTTATGTGTATAGTATAGGGTGGTTGCCTAGGTGGGGAATCAAACCCCAGTCTACAGCATGGAGGGTAGAGGTGTAACCCACAACACTTTACCGACCACTGGTTGAGGTTGGTGCTCTAGGTAGCACAGTTACATGTACAGTTTATCCAGGGGACGAATCAAATGTTGAGCATAAGGACAATGTAGAACAAGAAGATGGTCACTTCAGAAAAAAAATACCTTTTACTCAAAGAAAACAATGTTATTACCCTCCGATCTGGAGTTCTAGGGCCTCCCCAGACCCCCTCAGAGAGACCCCAAGTGTATAAGGAATTTTTAAAGATGTTTTTCATTATTTTTTCTCAATGCATTATAATGTTAATTCTACATTCTCGTTTCTCTCTCCAGTTCTGTCGTGGAGAACAAGACCACGGTCAACATTCTGGATGACATCGGGAGCATGTTCGATGACCTAGCTGACCAGCTGGATGCCATGCTGGATTAAAAAAAAAAAAAAGCACAAGACAGAATTGCCAAGCCTAGACTTCCTTTGGTCTGTAGATGAGCAGCAAACCTGCTCAAGCTTAAGCACATCCCGGTGAGCTGAGCAAGTCCGAATTAGACAAGGATTCCAACAAGACGAGGAGGAGATGCTGGGGTGTGGAGCCCTTGAGTTTAGAAGATAAAGAGCTTTGGAGTCTGGTGGTTGACGTAGGCATCCGGCAACGTCAGTACCATCCCGAGTATTCCTCCTGCCCTTCTCGCCCACGTTTGTCCAAGCGTTTGGAGCCATGGTCCTCAGCTCGAGCTTGGAGCTACTGACTGCTATCATGCTGCTTCCAGAGATAAGCACAATTTAACGCTAACAAGCTATTTAAATTCCATTTAGGTCGAGAAACACGAGCATCGTGTCAGAGTGTGCGTTTGTACGTATGTATGTACCGTTTGTATGTGTGGCCTTGGTGTTTCCTTTAACGATGTTACGGTCCGACGGCCGACTGTGTATTCGTTTTTGAAGCGATTAATGGAATCCTAAACATTTATTGTGCTTTCTGGGAAAACCAGCTAACAGGTTTGCTATGGCTCATAACTGACCGCAAAGGGGAACTCCAGACGGTTTTTCCAGACCCTGTCCTTTTCTCATTGGGATGCCCACAGAGATGGAGAACACTGGCGTTAACTCAAAAAGCAAAAGTAGGAACAACCCGATTCGATGGTCTTGAGAAGACCAGCCTGTTTTTTTCCGGTTCCGTGTAGTAGTGGATTTCCGAGTTCCCCTTTGTCCATGATTTAAAGAAGAAGAGCTCTGGACATTGAGATATATCGTGATATTTCCGTTGTCGTTGTTGTTCGTGTGTGTGAATGTGTGACCGTGTTTAATTGTGTAGTTTTTTTGCATTGACAAATCCCACTTTTCAGCAGATAGAGTGGTGTAATACATAGATTATAGGCTGAATGCAGAATAAGATGCTGGACGACTGTGTAAATACGACATATAGATAACAGTTACCATTCATAGAGTAGAATTTGGAATGCGTCAACCTGGAATGCAGCAGGTTTCCAAACTCAATCCCAAGCAATGTGATCAAATGACAAAAGTCGGTGTGTTTGTGCGCGAGAGTTCAGTGTGTACGTGTCTGTTTGAGAGACCAAACGAAAGGATGTACGTGTTTTGCATATGCGTTGGCCCATTAAAGAATGCTTGCATTCTCGTCCTGTAACCGCACAGAGCAGAAATTGTTTTTATTGACCAATGAGGAAAATGGCACAGTCTCTGTAAGTGACTACAAATGACGTAATTCAATGTGAAGTCGTTGCAAGACGCTTAAAATTACAGAGCAATATTTTCTATCAACTCTCTATGTTGATGATTTAGTTTTATAAATGATAATTATAATAATAATAATAATAATAATAATAATAAAAACGTCAAAGCCAGCCATCTTGGGTATAGCAGACAGCTGAACATCACATCATCTCCAACAGTCATGACAATCCTCTACCATGTGCTTGATTATCTGCAGAGTCTATGAGATGGACATTAGAGTACTGAACCTTTTATCATGTAAAATACGTGTAATATTCCAGTTGTTATTTTGTGTAAACGCTCAACTGGCTAATGTGTTTGACCCTGGTGATCCTTGCAGACCTCTTCCATGTAAAGAACATTGAGAGTATGTGGAATTATGATAAATAAACTTTATGAATTACAAATGCAAAAACGGAATTGGCGTCAAGTTGTTTGTGAATGATGCAGAAATATATCATCTTTTTTATATATATGCAGTGACTTCATCTGTCATAAAGAAAGCAAACACTCGCCTTCACCCTCTCAGCTTGGTAGCATTGTAAGGGGACGCCTAGCTAGTGATTATGACTGAGAACAAAACTGGGATACCAAAAAGTAAATAAATAAAATAGTTGGGATCCTGTTGGGTTCTAGTATGAGGACCTATTTATTTCCACTTCTGGATTCTGGGGGCTTTGAGGCTTTCCTTTAGGCTTCAAAGGAACAATATGTGAATTTTTTACTTTTAGAACCTTCCATAATTAGCTAAAATTATCAACAAAATGTGAAGCAATAAAGTTACTGAAGTTAGCATGCTAACCAGCTAGCCCCATCCTGCCTCGTAATAACTCAGGAGGTGATAGTGAGTCACACATTTAGTTGAATCAGTCCAACATGAGAGGATGAATGGTGTATTCTAACCTCTTGTCAGTCATGTCGAAGGTCATTTAAGTAAGGTAGCCAATGAAAGGAACAGTGAACACAATGATGTCACAATGACAAAGCTCTCGGCAAGAAACCACATTCAGTAGGTAGCCTAAAAAAGTGATGTAAACAGGCAAACCAACACTGAACATCAGCCCTGCAGTTTCTTCTAGACCTTTAAGTAAACAGCAGTTAATGCTAACATTAAGGAAGGGACTGTGCCTTTCTTACAATAGGGGTGCGCACCACAACTTCCTGGTGATATGTTGGCCCCTGTTGTTTGGAGTATGAATTTGACAGGTTGCCTCTGAAAGGTTGTGTCATCTTACACACTGCTCCTTTAAAGCAGCCTCAAAATCCATATTACATTGTCATGTTATTGTCTGTATAAGAAAGGGTAGCAATTCCTGATGTAGGCCTGCTGAACGAGTTCAAGGTTGAAAACTCATGCCTGGTGATCTAAAGTGATTCTTTTTTAATAGCTGTCATTACATAAATATAATCATATTTTTTTATTTTTATGTCATTATCTCATAACATTCTGTGTACATTTCTTCAAAATCACTACAATAGTAAAAGTCATGCAATATAAAATACACCTACAATAGAGTTAAGAACAGTTCCTGCTTTCTTCTGTAAAATGTTTCATTGTTTCAGTTTTCATGATGCATGGCTTCAGTTGGACAGTGAATTTTGTGGTTTGGCAGCATTCACTTTAAAGTCAAAGTTTTTCTTTATTATACACTCATTATTGAAAATAAGTTGCACCCAGTTATGGTAGGTTTGACATCTTAAGACATGTGAATGATTGAAGTTTCACACTCGGCCATGCATGTTATGTAAACAAGGACAGGCCTTATCGCTGTACCTGACTGACTATATAAGGTCAACCGATCACCAGTCGATAATGTGTAGGATGCTATTGGACGTGCTATCAACACTCCACCCCTACCGCACAATCTGCAGGAACTGTGTGAGAATGTTCAAGTTGCATGGGGTGGATTATCACAGGACACCATTAGGAACCTCTACCACTCCATGGCGAGACATCTGGCATGTTGCATTAGCCATACTGAGAGACACTACTTCTGTATGTGCAGTTCAATAAATATTGATCATATCAGTCTAAATGTATCATCATTTATTGTTCCTGGTAACCTTTATCTTCCTTCCCAATAGCAATCCCACACCTCCTTCTGGGTGCAGCTGTTATTTTGATGATGAGTGTATATACAGTATACAAAAAATATCTGTACATTGAAATGCTTGTGGTGAGGCTCACTACAGCTGTACAAAACACTACATATATAACAGAAGACAACATACTGTGAACTATATAAATATAGTTACTATATAACTTCTCACATAGATGTTCTTATCCAGGTGTGTGAGAGCGTCATCTGTAGAACAGTTGGAGCGGTCCATTTTGCTGGGTTTTGTCAAAATGCTTGAAACCCCTTTACAAATCACTGAAGGTCAGCACAACAGAGGTGTCATTTAAACTGGTGGTTGCTGAAATGACTGAAATGGTGGTCCTCCTAAAAGTCTGGTCCTGGAGTACCCCCTGTCTAGCAGATCTTTGAGATTTCACTGCTTTCACCCCAAATCGAATAAATCAGTTAATTAGCAAGTACTTCCTGAGTTCAAGTTTTAGAGCAAAACAAAAACACTGACTTGTCAGCAAGGACGTCAACTTGTCTCTAAGGATAAAGCCATGGATGGTATCAAGTCCTCATGCTTCATGGGGGTTGAATGCCTTGAAGGATCTGATCATAATCTGCTACAAAATTAGCTTGTGACTAAATAGCTGTCATGGTGCACTGGTAGTTTACAGCAAGACTAAGGTCACAGGAGGACTAAGCTATCATCAGCACTTAAATGAGCAGGGTAGGAATTAAACTCCTCTGGTGGTGAGGTGGATTGTCCCATATAAAATTGTGCTCTGTTATTGAACCCAGGCCATTCCACTTGTGGTTAAAGTCTGTCTTGACAAACCTGATGGCCATCTGCAAATCATATCCTTTCATTTCTGAAGGTCACCAAATAAAGCTGTGTTTAGTCCGAGCTCAATCGTCTGCATGAGCTCTCAGTTTGGCCTCAGTTTTGGCATAGATATTTACCCAGGGGTTCTGGTCAGGGAATCATTTGGCACTGACTTTTGGAATAATGAGAAACCAAACAGCACGCACATGATATGCCAAGCAAGACTGTTATATAGACCAAACAGGTGTATACCACCACTCATCTACATTACCAACAAGCTGCAGCTGCAAGCTGTATTATTTTATTATCCTACGAAATAAAAATAAAACATTTATTTTAAATAATATTTTTAGTAGGAGTAGGGAAATCTGAAGTAGGAATTAATTTAACACATACTGTTTACTGTCTTGATTTTGATTATATTTAGTTACAATGATTTGATGTTTTCTTTTTTTTTTGTATTTTTTTAAATGCTGTTTTGTAGGATCATGCATTATTCCTGTGACCTGTGGCATTGCTAAGGGGGAGGTATACACCTGTTTGCTTTATATAGCAGTGCATACATTTGTGTATTTTTATCTGTGAGTCCAATAAATATACTGTACATTATTTAAATGCTGTTTGATTTTTCTTCTTTTTGGTTTGCTCCTTGCAGATTCAGCCTGTTAAAAGTATTTTGGAGGGCAGCCTGTTCGTTTCTTTTTGGTTATGTGCAATAATGTCATCAGGGCACATTCTGATGTAGACTGCGATAAAGTCTGTGTATTCATTGGTGTCACCTGTCTGTGATTGCAAAGCAGTCCTGATGTCTGCAGATATGGGCCTCCTCACACCATTGACTGTTTTTAGAACCCGTTTTACCTGTTTGAGTATTTGTATGTATTTGTTTGTATGCAGCCTGTGGGAGAATAGACCAGTTTCAGGCATACTAAAAACAGTGAAGGGGGGGTTTATAATCTTATGTCCTTGAGTACAGTGACACACCAATGTTTAAGAGCTAGATCTATGTCTGACTGATGACTGCCTTGCGTCAGTTCACCATTGCCTCATGCCTCTTGTGAAAATTTGCCTTCAAACATTTCACAAAGACTACAGCTGGTGGTTGACATACAGAGACTGTATACACAGCTATGAAAGGAGAGGCTTGGTGTGTCCCAGGCCTAACAGTGATCAAGAGTCTACTTAACCCATGTTGGAAAGTTAACAAGCTGGTAATACTCAAGCAGAACCTTTTTAATGTTCATATTACACATTCTATTAAAGCTTCCAACAACAGTGAGCAAGTTGGGTCAGTTTGGATAGTTTTTAGATGGGTACTTTTTAGCCCAGTTACACACTAACACAATAACAGTTCGGCCAAATACTTAATCAAATCATAATAGTGTCAGCTAGAGCCAAGTTGCCTAAACAGCATTTCATGGCGTCCCAGTATGCAGTTAACAGGAATCAGTGAAACTCCTTGGTGCAGGGTCTTACAACTGCATTGGTTTAACTACAAATTGCAGTAGCTTCTTGGTAGTTAAATCACATTAATCAGGTCACTTGACAAAAAATGAGTCACCTGTGACTAAAACATACCTAATAGTCTGTAACGCCTCCACGAGGATGAATAACAGCTGTGATTGGATTTGGCATGGACTGGATGGAGTTTCTGGATGGAGGCCACATCGATGTTCAGGCAGTCTTACATCAGAGAATTGGTCAGTTGGGCCAGATTTGGTGGATGTCTTCCCTGGCGTTTTCCTAGTTGTTCCAGGTAGTTTCACAGATTTCCAAGAGGATTAAAATCTGGGCATTTTGCAGGCCAGTCCAGATGTGTGAATGGTCCTGAATGTTCATCATGCCAATCACTGCTTTTAGCCAATCATTAACATCTGCTTTGGAGCCATTTTCCACACATGGAACTAGACATTCACTGCACCATAGCACCTCTTCTCATTCTATGGATCAAATGAGATTTGCTGCAAGTTTGCTCTTCTTTTTCTAGTGTCCTACCATCTAATTGTTAGCTTGCAGAGCTTTGCTTTTAAAGTACCCATGTATTTGCAAATCATTCTGTTTTTATTTACATTTTTACAGAATCCCAACTTTTTAGGAACTAGGGTATTGGGGTTGTATATATGTGTAGCACTTGTATTTAGCACACAAAACACAAAAACAATAATGTGCTTGAAATGCACTTGCTGATATTATAGTACATTTCTAGTACATTAAAATATACTTTTTTTTCAGGGCTTGTCCAGGTGCGTGAGAGTGTTAACTTGTAAGCACATGCTCTGAGGACAGGGCTATGAATGCCATCAGGACCTGGTGCCTAGCATAGTTTAAATAGCTTGAAGGATCTGATCATATCAAGCTCAGAAGTAGCTAACGACTAAATAGCTGTCATGGTCCACTAGTAGTTTCACAGCAGAAGAACTATTGTTTGCACTTAAATGAGCAGGGTAGGCATGAAGATCCTCTGGTGGTGGGATGAACTGTCCCATTTCAGAGTTTTTAGCCACGTTGTGGTATGCTACTGACTGCAGGCCACAAGTCAGAGTCTTGTTTTTTGCTCATTACATACCAACTCTCCATTTCAAAACGCAAACAAAACTTTCTCTACATGCACTAACTTTTTTAAAACATGGCAAACCAGGCTTAACAGCAAAACATTCTTTCTTTGAACTTTCTATTAGATCAGGTAAAACCTGATGGGAGTTGGTCTCCACAGCAGCAGCAAGCTGCAGAGGTTCTGATCTCAAAGAGTTTTACTTCAAAGGTAATTATCATTAGGAATATCAGTAGGAATATCAATTATTTGCACATCATCATTTGTGATATTCTAGTTTTGCCTAGACATGTTCGAGTTCTGGTCTAATGGTGTAGTGTTTTGTCCTTGGAGGGTTTAAATAAATGTTTTGAAACAAGAGATAATTTATAAAGTCATCACCATGATCATGTTGCATTTAAGTGGCAAATACCTGCTACCCCGATATCACAGCCCATCACAAAATGATCTGTTTTGGCCTCTTTGATTGTCTCTTTGATAATCAGGATTAAACAAAGATTAATTTGTAAATGCTTTTCTTTCTCAGTGCAGCAAAAAGTTGGATAGTGAGGCCATTGAAAATAATATCTCCCATGCCATGGCGGACAACCTTAAACAGGCTCCCGATCGATCTGGTGGTGGAGGCTACACTTGCAACCCACAATAGTTAGAAACATAACACTTATACAGATGAACTGTGTAAGGATTAGGCCAAAGTTGGATGCGTGAAGATGAGGCTTAAAAGGTTTATCACAAATACACAATTCAAAGACACGGTCAGTAAAAGGCAAATGGTCGGTAACAAGGCAAACATAACCTAAAGGGAGATCCAAAAGCTAAAGCAGCCAAACCAGCACCAGACTGGCTCTAGACCAGCATAAACCACCTTAAAATGGTGGTTTTAAGGCATGGAAATCAAGGGTAGTAATACATACATTTTTTATGTAATGCTCAGTTTAAAACTATTTTTTGTAGCACATATACTATTAAAGTGTGCTGATTAGTGTAGTAGGTGAAGTACAGTAGCATGTGGGTTGGGATGCAATGTTGGATCAGCTATTGAGCCACTCGCTAATTAAACATTGAAAATATCCTTCCAGGGCCAGGGTAGAGACTCACTTGATTGATGTATCACATACAAAGTTTTATATTTCAATTAAGTACATTTAAGAAACATATATGTAAGGGAGGCAGTGATCCCATGTTGTTAACACATGTACATATCATCAGGTCTTTTCAATAACGCTTCACTGTAATATGCAGAATCAAACAGAAAACCACTCAAAGTCAAAATGAGTCATTTGGAACAATGTCATAGAGGGACCTGTCCGTATCTTATTAATTAATCTAGATGCAGCGGTCTCCTTGAGTTGGCGTTCTAGAATTTTGCCTGCCCGTTTTCATAATATTTTTGCCTGGCATGTGTCAGCAATTTAGCTGTCTCTGTAGTACAGAGTAATTTAAACTTAGTTTGCAGGGTAAGTCTTCTTTTATATAAATCTAGGGAAGGTGAAACTGAGTACTGAAGATCTATCTCTAGTATCTGATCTGTGAGTTTGTCTTTTAGCTTGCTATTTATTTTAATTAAAGCACTATAAGAGATAATCTGTCACCGAATATATGCTTTGAGTTCTTCCCTCCTCCCAAAGCACAAGTCCATGAGACGTTTTGGGAAAATCACATATGAGAGAATTTTGCTTAAAACCCTCTGTAAAGTCTACAATCCCATCCACATTTAGCTTAATGTTTCTCATGGTTGTCCCCAGCATTCCCAATACAAGATCGCATCTGTCCCGGTGAAACTACATATACATATGAATTACAAACATGAAAAAAAAAAAGAAAAAGGACATAATAATAATAATAAGGTTAACCACTAATACATCTAGGTAAAAGAAAGCCAGAAACAGCAGTAGCCTATATGGGTTTAAAAGTGAATTACACTGATTATTCAAAACATCAACTATTAATTCAGTGTAAGCATAGTCATTCTGAAGGGTGCACTGTTCAGAAACCTACAGACTCCGATTTCTTTACAGCAATAATGATAGGAGTTCCCAACACCAATGTGATCATGCCATTTGCTACTTAAAGTGACCATTGAACCAGTTTTATATGTACTGCTGATAACGGTAAAATCAAAATAATGTAATAAATGGTAATGTAGGCATTTTTTTTAATCAGTGCAATTCCTACTTAATTTATGGTGCAACGTTTTCCCTGATCTTCATAGAGTCTCTCTGCATAGTCATTGGCAAAGTAGACGATATCCCTCAGTGCCAGGAGGACGATAACATCAACACTGGCATCTTCAGTGATCTCCGCATGATAGTTCTTCACAGGGTAGATGTTGTTCACGGGGATGCCTAGAGAATGGCTGCTCTCATTTACCTGAAGTAACACAAAGTACACATGTGTCAAGATTTTTCACTCTGTACTTTACATTTAACATTGTATGTATGTTAGTTTTCATATTGAACACAATTTGTACAAATACAAGTGATCAAGTAAGTTTAGAAACAAGTTTAGAGATTCATGACTCATTCTGATGCACATATGGATATTTTTTACTGGTCACAGACTGCTACATTGTATTTCTTTGTCCACATGTGAACATGTCAAACTCAGACTCCACTAAATAAATTGAACTCAGACCACCACCCAGTCTACTTAATAGTTAAAGAACCTCATGCTGTGTCACACATATACGCAGTCACATCTTGTATTCCTTAGTCGTGTACTATTCAGAGTAGATGCTTCATCATAATATTCTCCTCCCAGTGTTTTACACTTTGAGCAGGAAACTTCTACAAATGTGTCACGTCCACAGGTCTATCTGACTCCGCGGATCCTCCGAACTCCATTTCCCCGAGTGCACAGCCCGATGACATCACACCCACATGCTCGCAGTCTACCAATCACTCCTGGTCTAGGTCTCCCGAATACTGATTGCTTTCAGCTGAGACACCTGTTTATAAACCCCACACAC
>CM067495.1:23070060-23086838 GCA_034552555.1 Semaprochilodus insignis | reverse complement strand
TGTTTCGATATGTGACTGTAAATTGATGTTTTGTAATCAAAGTGTATGCTTAGTTTGGGTATACAGTGAGATACATTCTGAAATGAAGAAAGTTGTTAATGAGATCTCATTGTAGAAACAGAAAGACAGTGGAATGATTTACTGTTCTGCACTATTTGTGTAGATTGTTTTTTCTTTAGACTCACAAAGACTTTGTGATGGCGAGCCCAGCCCAGGGAGACTATGATGGTCGTGGAAGTGGTATGGCCTACCGTTAGACTGTTCACAGAAGAGACTTTTGGATGTAGCAAAGTCGTTGTCCTACTCCAGATAAGAACCTATGCACCCTATGCACTCTACCCAAGTAGAACAGTGATAGGAGAGTTCCCTTCAGTACACACACTTGAGGATAAAGACTGAACTCCTGAACCTCTTAAAGGAGCGGTATTGAGTATTCCATTCAGGACTCATTCTCTCTCTTTGTTTTAATTGTCTCTGTTTGTTTTATACAGTGCTGTGTGTATGAATGTGTATTGCATTGATTATGGGGCAATAAATGTGTCAATTGTTGAACTTCACTACAACTCCTCCGATGACTTCAGGACATCCCGATACTAGCTAAGTGTTTGTGCCTCTTTTAGCAAGCATAGGTGGTACACATGATAGACATGAATCTCCATTGAGAAACACCATGTGCAAACACAAGGATGTTAAGTGTACTTGGTACCAGAGCTGAGCTGTCAACTGATCACCATCTGGTGGTCCTGTCCAGCAGAGGCCCCTGTCCAGAAGAAATTTAGCTCACATCTTTATAAGAATGTGTCTCTTGCACCGTAGGAGGTAGGGGACACGAAGTCCAAATGAATCCTGTTCAAAACGTCCATTATGTAAGCCACCAGGCATAGCTGGCAGGTAGCTACCATCGTGATGGTGGCAGAAGCAAAATCTGGAATATGGAAGGAGTTTGGAGAGGTTGTGAAAAAAGACTTTCGGTTGACTTCAAAGAGGTTCTGAACAACCGTCCAGCGACTCGAGAGGGGTTGGAATGGCTTCCGTCAAGCTGTACTCAGCAAAGAAACTCCTATGGGAGTCAGGGCCAGTAGTTTCTGGAGTGTCCGACTCCATTTCTCTGATGGAAATCACTGAGGCAGTTGGTAAGCTCCTTGGTGGCAAGGCACTGGGATGGATGAGATTCACCTAGAAATGCTGAAGGTTCTGGATGTTGTAGGACTTCCATGTTTGACATGCCTGTGCAATGTCGCATGGACCTCCCTGGGACTGGTAGAGAGGGGTGGCAGGAAAGGGGACCAGAGAATGTGTACCAATTACTGGGGTATCACGCTGCTCAGCCTCCCTGGGAAAGTTTACGCCAAGAGGCTGAAAACAATATGCCACTAAAGCTGAACCTCTGTTTGAGGAATAACAATGCAGATTCCACCCCAGCCATGGAACAATGGACCAGCTTTTAACCCTTGTGCAGACTGTTCCCTTGGACAGATTGTTGTCATGTGGATTTGGAGAACGTTTGCAACTGTGTTCACTGAGATATTCTGTGGGAGGTGTTCCAGGAGTATGGGGTGCCAGGACCACTATTACTGGCCATTCAGACTGTACTGCAACTATGACCCTAGCTGATACTGCTTTTGGATACTGATCTTGAATATTAGAAAAAAGAATATATATATATATATATATATATATAAGTCTGTGTTATTCCTCTTTAATATATGGTGTATGGTTCTAACTACATTCATAGTGCCTCACCACATGGTCACTGGCAAAGTTGACAATGTCTCTCAGTGCCATGAGGATGACAACATCGATACCGGCATCTTCAGCAATCTCTGCATGATAGTTCTTCACAGGGTAGATGTTGTTCATGGTAATGCCCAGAGTATAGCTGCTCTCCTCTACCTGAAGAAACAAAGTAAACGTATTAAGGGAAAGCTCCACATGAATTTAGATTTTCTTGTATTCTTTAGTCGTCTACTAACCCCAGTAGGTGTGTCCTTATAATAATCTCATCACAGTATTTGGGCCTTGAGAGTGAAACTCCTAAAATCCCTCTGGGGTTCATGTGACTCTGACTTCCTCACCAGGAACCAACATCAGACCACCTCTCTGTTCCTGTTTACCTGTTTACTAATTCCTATCACCTGTTGTTTCCCCTATGTAAGTGTCAGAAACAAAGAACTCGGACCGACGTGAGCAGAGCTAAACAGCAAGTTGGTTTTATTTAACAATCGGACGGTCAATACAGACAGCAAAACACAAGACAACATACAGGGAGAGGCGAGAACAAAGTCAGAGACAGGCAGAGGTCGAAACCGGAAATGGCAGGCAGCGAATGTAAACAAATCCAGAGAGGGGCGAGCTAGAAGCAGAAAACGGTAGACAGAAAGATGGGTCAGAGCCAGGAGAGAAACAGCGATAAGAAGCCAAGGGAGAGATCCAAAGAGAATAGGTCAAAGAACGAAACGGGTCAGAACCAGGAGTCAGACAGAAAGTAGAACGCTCAGAATTGCTAAACAGACGTTAGGGCAAAACCTTGCGATAAGGTAGCAGTAAGGAGGGGCTTATAAAGGAAGAGCCTAAAACTCAGGTGACGTTGAACGGATGTGATTGGACGGCTGGGGACATGTGCGTGTGACGTCATCGAGCGAAGCCCCATGGGAGGTTGAGTCCGGAAGGGCGAGGGAGCCGGGAGAGCCTGGGGGCGTGACAGTAAGCTGTTTGTTTTCTGTGCTTTGACCATGACCTGTTCTTCTCTTTGTGTTTTCTAGATTTGCCCCTAATAATTTGTCATTGCTGGTATTTCATGTGTTTCACCTTTGACTACTCTTTTGATGTTTGGTTATTCTTTGTTGCAGTCTGGTTTTGACCTCGGACTGTATGTGTTTACACTGCACTGGCCATATGTTAGGTAGCAAGCTACGCAAGGAAGATCTTAGTAGAATCACCTAAATTCACTGCTTATAAACCCAAAGTTGGAATTTAGTGCTGGTTTTGAAGTGAAAGTGTCAAAAAACCAAAATTTCCTTTCACTTTAAATGTAAGTCAATAAATAAAAGTGGTATAAACAAAGTAACTGTGGCCCTGATCAGGTGCAGCTTGTTCCCTTCCAGGTTTGCCTCCTCAAAACTGAAATTGATTCTTTTAAACAGAGATATTTGTGAAAACTCATTAACTTTTGTCATACTGGCATTTAACAAATCCTTACAATAACTTTTCCTGAATCTAATAAAGCACACATGAAAGATAAATGTTTCATAGTGGGATTTCACACACAGGTTACCTTCTCTCTGATCTTTCTGCTCTGGTAAAGTTTCCTAAAGTCTTTGTGGACCACCTCACATGCTTTATCCACTTTCGTCAACACGACGATTTGTGGAATGTCTACAAAATCAGGAAACATGTGATAAATAAAGTCAAGTAATTCTTAATTTCTGAAAATTTTTAGGAAAGTTAAAGATCATGCAAAAAAATTACTATTTAAATTAACATGCAAATCAACATCAAGAATTAAAGATTCCAAAATACCAACTCACTCAGTTCAGAAGCTTTCTTTCGAACTTCCTTCATTTTGTCAAACACACTGGAATCCATCATTGACATGGCATCAGCAGGAACAATGCTCACCAGACAGTGAATTTTATCACATGGATCTGGGGACTGCTTGTACTTTCGGTTGTCCTCAGTTATAGGTCTCTGAGGATCAAACTAAAACAGAGAAACAAATATTTTCAGATTTCTCCTCAGTGTGTTGTCATTTGAGACTAGCAAGGTGATTTTACTGGCTGGAGATGAGCTGGTACATCAGTACTACAACAGCTGTATTAACGGGGACAGAGTATGTACTTACTTCATAGTCATCTAAAATATGTCCCTTTAACACTTTGATGATGTCTTCAGTTTGTATTCCTGTACTGTAAGGTTCAAGTCCCATGATGTCACGGAAAACAAAAGGATAAGATCCACCTCCACGCTTCTGCATCTTGTGTGTTTTGATCTAGAAACAAATTCAAAAACAAATTCATTATAATGTTTTGGGGTATTTATACACACAGCCATAGATGTTACACTCAAAATCACAATGTTCCCAAATGATCTGAGAGCAGTGATATTACCATCACACAGTTTTCAAATACACAAATAAAGTTCAGCTCCTTTCTCCAGCCAGCAACGAACATGATAATAGAATTACTTAATTGGAATCCTGTGCCCTGTGGCTTTTCACATGCCCACTGCCAGAATGGGCATAAAGGGGGCAATACCCCCTCAGATGGGATCCTGTGCCTTGTGGCTTTTCACATGCCCACTGCCACAAAGGGGCATAAGGGGGCAACACATTGGAGGCTGAAGTCAAGCCAATGCTGGGTTTTGAAGTGGTCCGTGTATGTACTAGCCAAACAATTTCTTATTATAACCATATAAAACGGTTTTAGTCCAAAAAGTACTGGATGGTACACGGATTAGCATCCATGACAGGTGAATCAGACAAGGAGTCAGTCAATATACTGGTGAAAGGTGTCTAACTTTCACCACAAGGAATCAGAGCAGAGGACATTAGCTGAGTTGCCTGATAACACAACTGACAGTGATTTCAAATTAGTTAATTAAAGCTCCAACATCCAAGTCATTTTAGAATCCTGGGGAAGCATTTGTTCTCACAACAGGGAATGCTGGGGGTCAAATTTCCTAGGATCTATTACAGTTGCGTGGAGCATAAAACACCAGTGCACACACATGAGCACCTCATCAGGTACACTTCCTTGTATTTACACTCACTGTCCATGTTTTCAGCTCCACTGACCATATAGGACACTCTGTAGTTCTACAGGTACAGACTGTAGTCCATCTGTTTCTCTGTATACTGTATTACCCTGTTCTTCAATGGTCAGGACCCCCACAGGACCACCACACAGCAGGTATTATCTGAGTGGTAGATCATTCTCAGCACTGCAGTGACACTGATGTGGTGGTGGTGTGTTAGTGTGTGTTGGGCTGGTGTGAGTGGATCAGAATGCTCTGTGGTGGTCCTGTGGGGGTCTTGACCATTGAAAAACAGGGTAATACAGTATACAGAGAAACAGATGGACTACAGTCTGTAACTGTAGAACTGTAGTGTTCCTATATGGTCAGTGGAGCTGATATAATAAACAATGAGTGTAGATCGAAAAAGGTATACTTAATGAAGTAGACGGTGGATGTATATGGATAATAATATGACCCTTTATTTTAAATACAACAAAGTGCCATGCATACTGGACATCTAACATTTGCTAAATGTAGAATATAGATCACACTACCATAAAGATTCTGTATTCAGTTGGATTTTGACAGACACATTTTGACAGACACTGGATTTTATTTAACCAACACCACAACTGAAATCCCACGAAATCCCAACATCCAATGTTGTCTGTACCTCAGGTTAGATGGATGATAGTAGAGTGAAATTTTAGTTGTGTTTATTTGACACCAACGTATTACTAACATCTAATAAGGCTGGAAAATCATGTTGTCTGCATGTTAATATAGTGACATTGTTGGATAATGATGTTGACACGTGATGTTTGGAAGACATTGGATTTTGGAGCTGACCTTAAGATTATGACCTTTACCAGATGTTGGCTTTTGGTCATCGTACCTCACAACTAAATTATTAAATATGATGTCAGGATGTTATGTTTGGAAGATGTTTGGTGACATAACATCACAACTTAAAACACAAAATATCAACATCTCATGCTGTTAAAATGTAATGTCAAGCTGACATTACGATTATGACGTTTACCAGATGTTGGGTTTTGGTCACCTTACATTACAACTAAACGTTTGTTTATTACATCAATAAGACATCAAGATGCTATGTTCAGAAGATGCTGGATTTGGTTACATAACATGATCTGAAGCCATCAAAATATAAACATCTTAGTATTCTTCATCAATATTCTTTACAAACTGATGTTGACGTTAAATGTTATCTTGATCATCAATCTAAATTCAACCAAATATAAATGTCTACTGACCTTGGTGGCCAGCTGGAAAAGCTGGTCATATGACCTCAATTTTTATTGTCTAGCTTCTACAATGTTCTATAACCATTAGCCCAATGTTACTGCTAATCCTAACAGTGCAGTGTTTAAAAACCACGAAAAAAGCTAAATTAAGTTTAATCCATCACCATAGCAAGCATTACCTTCATCTGAGTTAGACCCTGAGTATGCCATGGCTAACACAGCTAGGGGGCAGTTGTGGGATGGATGTTAGGGAACTAGCTTTGTGTGATAGCATTTTTAAAATCTCTTCTGAGCACTGCAGTGACATGTTATGTCTTTGTTGACCTGTAACCTTAAAAGAACATTATATGAAATTCTAAAACTCTTTAAAGCATTCTTTAAACATTACATTAAAACATTTTCTTAAAACTTTATTAGAACTTCTAGCTAATGTTAGCCAAAGTTCTGGGATGTTCCTGGCTAGCTGGGTACACAGAGTTGCTAAAATCGGGTCAAGAAACTTGAACACTCAGAGCAGCAAAGTCTACTGTACAGACTTATGAGTCACTGATTAACACATGGAACACAGAAGGTTGGCACATATGCTAATACAGCTAATTCATTTAAACATTTGAACAAGACATCACAGCAAAACTTCCCTTTGGGAATAGAAAGAGAGACATCTGAGAAAGTTCAGTGATACATCAGGATGGCGTCACGCCTGCTGGCTCTTTTCTCACCCCTTGATCTCCTGGACTTCATTTCCCATAGCCCACCACCCGATGACGGCACTGTCACATGTCTGCCATCTCCCATTCCCATTCCGTTTTCTCGTCACAATCTGTTCATCCATCAACACAGATGGCTGCAGCTCTTGTGAGCTGGGTTAGGACAAAGATTTGTTTGTTTTTTGTCATTGTCCTTCAGTATACGTATTTAGGAAGCTATAGCACTCAAAAGATTTAAAAAAAAAGGAAAATGCACAAAGAAATCAATAATATTGTGTTGTTACTTATAACAAACAGGACCTATTGCCCGTTCACACTGTGTGATTATAATTCCCAACATTTTTTAATGGTCTTCTCAGTCAGGCTTTTTGCAAAATTATTACAAACTTTAACATCAATTTGCTATAATAAAAATACCATATCAGACAACAATCAACCCCCAAAATTACTGCCTTAAATACACACTGCTGATTGTGTGTAAATCTAAACTATCTAACTTTGTTTACAATGGATAGTGCATCACGGGCCCAGTACATAATCAGCAAGTGTCATTCAAAGTGCTTGACAAAGGAGAAATAGGTGTATAAATAATAGGAAACATTAGGTGTAATGTGGATGAGAACATGTGTTAGTATTTACAGAATCTGTGTATATGTTCTTTGGTAGATTATGTAAGTTATGTAATAAAAGTACTGATTTTTGTAGATTCTATTGCTTAATTTGTGTCTATACAATAACAATATACCATCCAGTTATGTAGTGTTTTCTAATGTGGTGAGTTTTTCATTGAGTGTAAAAATCTTAATCAACATAAACGTGTCAAGCTGCATGTTTCAGCAGAGCTTACTCCAGTTGCTGTTTCTGAGATGAAGCTACCCTGACTGACAAAATATTCTAGTTGTAAGAACACTAATGCTGATGTTTTGATGGAAGTAACGAATTGCAGTGTTTTGGTGCCTGTTCGTTCGACTAGACATGCATGGGAGCAGACATGTGAAGCTGTGAGCATGGAGTACCATGTGTACGTTGGTCATGCAGTATGAGAGATTTTATACAGGTAACTAGTCGGGATTGTTACAGTTTGCTCAGACCCAATTTCTGGAACCATTTCTTCTTTTGTCCAAACTTAACACACAGCTGCCCAAGCCACATACACAATATGCCGAATGTCTTACACTTCTGGACACAGCGAACACTTCACCCAAAGCTCCGTCAACTCTTGCCAGAATGGTATTTTTAAATCCAAACTCTACACACACACACACACACACACACACACACACAGCCAATCAACAGCTTTTTCTACACCATAACTACAGACTAATGGAATAAAGTGCAAACACGACTAGCTTGTGCGAGTGTTGAGTGTGACGGTCTGTCATAATACTCATACCTACGTATATTTTCACAAATATAGAAGCTATTTTTGCATAATTAGTACATAAC
The DNA here is from genome assembly GCA_034552555.1 of Semaprochilodus insignis. Lineage (NCBI taxonomy): Eukaryota > Metazoa > Chordata > Actinopteri > Characiformes > Prochilodontidae > Semaprochilodus > Semaprochilodus insignis. The sequence goes on along the minus strand of CM067495.1, from coordinate 23,078,683 downwards.
CACTATGACGTAAAGCACAATTACGGGGTAATGTTTATTTTTTGGCCATGAACATTACTGAAACACACAGGCTGTATATACTGTAACATATTACAAAACACAAAAATATAATAGGCCTGTAACTCCAAAGAAAAAAAAGGGACTGGGGGGCGATTAAGATGCATCTCGTCTTCCAAGATGTGTAACCTGGGACCTCTTTTACAGGGCTCAGGTGCTGATTCGTAAAGATTATCCAGAAGTGTTTTTACCAGTGGGGGCTTAATTTTGGCAATTGGTTCATGGCTGTGGTGTTTGCATGGCAGTGGGTTTCTCCAAAAAGAAACACAGGGTGTTCAGTTTGTATTGCTTTATTTAATGTAGCAGCCTGTGTTTAGTGTTTGGCTAAAAGTGTGTTTTAGAATTGCTAGCTGAGTGTGAGGTAGAGAATGAGCTTATAGGTTAGAGTAACAGGTCAATAGAAAGGCTATTTGAGTTAGTAATTTCCAAAATTGTGCTACTAGTACCATTGTTTGGGCCATAGCAACTGCAAAAAACTGTAATATAAAGATGTGTAGATGTCTTACATGTGCTATATTGTACTGAACAGTGGAGCTGGTTAAAAGGTATGGAGGTATGTTGGTGCCTGCTGTCAATGTTGAATGTGTGGCTGTTGATGACCTCCTTGTTCTAACAGCTGTTCTTTAGCACTTGATGACTATTCTTTCATGTTCAGTGAAAGAGCTTTCATCTAAAATAATATTTTTCTTTCTTTTCTGCCACAGTATTTTGAGATGTTGCAGTTTACTTGTACATTTCCTGCATGAAATGAACTGAAGGGTCAGGCTGCATGATTCTGCAGTGAGGGGTGTGAAGAGTTTTGATAAATGTGAAAGACTGTAAAATTTTAAGAAAGTGTGAGATTACTGAGGACTTACTGAAAGAGTGAAGCTTTTTCCAGTTGCTGATGTTGCTGAGCTTTCTAGAGCACTAACGACATTACGGCCTAAGAGAGCTCTCAGAACAGTGTTGATGAAGCTAGACTTCCCTGCACCAACTGGTCCATACAGCAGAATTCTAAGGGGCTGCAGATGTGGGTTTAAATTTCCCAGGTCTCTCAGTATCTCCTCTTTTTCACTAAGAAAGACAGAGGATTGGCGTTAGACAGAGTACACACACACAGAAAACACATTAAAAATAATTTAATCTCCAATATTTTATCTAGTAGGAAAACATGCACTTACCTCCAGTTTACTGGCCTCCAAGGTTTGGTTAGTTCTAAACAATACAATTAATACAACAGCGTTACCGGGAGAATTTAACATTGTAGGTTAGAAAGCAACGTCTGCATTATAAACGCTGACAGCAACCTTTACTTTCAATAGACAATCATAGCGGTAATGTAGGATTGTGATTTGGCTCTCCACTAATTGAGTGTTATGATACTGGTGTTGCGATACAGTGTTTAGTGCTATGATGTTAGTGCTATGAAACAGGGCTTAGTGCTACGATACAGGGTTTAGTGCTATGATGTTAGTGCTGTGAAACAGGGCTTAGTGCTAGGATACAGGGTTTAGTGCTATGATGTTAGAGCTATGATACAGGGCTTAGTGCTACGATTAAGGGTTTAGTGCTATGATGTTAGTACTATGAAAAAGGGCTTAGCGCTAGGATACAGGGTTTAGTGCTATGATGTTAGTGCTATGAAACAGGGCTTAGTGCTACAATACAGGGTTTAGTGCTATGATGTTAGTGCTATGAAACAGGGCTTAGTGCTATGATGTTAGTGCTATGATACAGGGTTCAGTGATATGATGTTAGTGCTATGATACAGGGTTTAGTGCTACGATACAGGGTTTAGTGCTATCATGTTAGTGCTTTCAAACAGGGCTTAGTGCTATGATATAGGGTTTAGTGCTATGATATTACTGCTGTGATACAGGGTTTAGTGCTATGATATTAGTGCTATGATACAGGGTTTAGTGCTATGACGTTAGTGGTATTATACAGGGTTTAGTGCTATGATGTTAGTGCTATGAAACAGGGCTTAGTGCTACGATACAGGGTTTAGTGCTATGATATTAGTGTTATCATACAGGGTTTAGTGCTATGATATTAGAGCTATGATACAGGGCTTAGTGATATGATATTAGTGCTATGATACAGGGTTTAGTGATATGATGTTAGTGCTATGATACAGGGTTTAGTGGTATGATGTTAGTGCTATGATACANACAGGGTTTAGTGGTATGATGTTAGTGCTATGATACAGGGTTTAGTGCTGTGATGTTAGTGCTATGATACATGGTTTAGTGATATGATGTTAGTGTTATGAGACAGGGTTTAGTGCTATGATATTAGAGCTATGAGACAGGGTTTAGTGATATGATATTAGAGCTATGATACAGAGTTTAGTGATATGATATTAGAGCTATGATACAGGGTTTAGTAATATGATATCTATGCTATGATAAAAGATTTAGTGCCTTCATAATGTGTGATTGTTTTGCTTGAGGTTGAGTACATTATGGTTACTGATCTCAATAATATTCATGAATGTATATAAATGTATATAGTTATGTTAATGATTGTTATTTTTAAATTTGTCTCACAATAAACAATTATGAACAGATTAGTCTTACCAGGTGGAGGAGGAGAAGGAGTACGGGGATATATTTCCTTTTTCCATCATCAAGTGACCATGAAATAAATAAATTAATATTACTATAACACAAATTATATTTTCCACAAATATTTTGTAAATGTCTCTTAAACAATGGCTTATTCGTTTTAAGTAACAGAGAGCATTATTCTTTATTTGTGGTTTGATATGGTATATTGGTACGTATATATGGCAGTGTATTACTGACTACAAATTCTAAAATGCTAATTCAACTGTGTATTTTATCTGTGCACTTTCTGTTCTGTTTTATTTCATAATTCAGTATTAAAAAACAGGAAATGGGTTGATTTTCAGTTTTGTTACTGTCAGTGAAAAATCTTGTTTCACCAACTAATCATAAAATTATATAGCAATAAGAAATAAAATAAAGGGTCGTATTTTCATATGCGACCTTCCGTTCAGTCCATATCCATGTTGAAATTATCCATTGGATACCAACAACACATGTATCTTCTTATTTTATTTCATTTGGAGTGTCTCTTTTCACACATGCATTTAAATAATGAATTCAGAGTTTCTTCTTTTCCATTTTTACCAATACAACTGGAAATGGATGGATGAAATAACAAAAATGTTTTTTTCTGTGTTCAATTCAGAAGTTAACGAAAGTTTCTCTAGACTGTGTTTGTGTTTTGCTTGTGATTATTGTTTTGTGTGAAAATGTCTGCTACAGATATGAACATGTCGACAGCAGAGGGGTGCGTACAGACATGGGACATGTGACCGTCATACGAACATTTTTGACGGGGGCATCTACGTATGCTACCACTAAATTCAGTTTTATGAATGTGTTTTGTCACAGCTATAACAAGCTTGAAAAATAATAATGATAAGAATTTTATCATCACTCGAATCATTATACACTAAAATATTATTATATTAATATATATAGGTTAGAGTGATTTTGATATACCTGTACTAATGGTAATACTTGTTTGCAGTGACTAGTCCTACATGTCTGTTAACCATAATGAGATTATTAAAGACTTGCTGTGCTCATTTATGGTCTGGCCACTGCTTATCAACTATGTTTGCTAAACTGTGGTCTAAACCTACATTTAGCCTGAGTTTGGGTGTTTTTAGAACCACCTTTTCCCTGTTCAGACCCTCATAATCCCCTTTGCCAGTGTCATTTTTGTTTTCTGATTTCTTTTTAAACAAACATGAACTGAACGCAAGATAAACAGATCTACTTTACTATTCTAATTTTTTAAAATCACTTTAACCTTAAATAAACACATATAGTCTACAACACATATAGTCACAGAAGAAAATAATACTGGTCTGTTGTACTTTTATTTTATGTCATTGTATGGGATTTGTATAGGTCTATAAGTATTCTGCCTTCTTAAAGTGAGTGAGTGGGGTCTGGAAAATACCCAATTTATGGACATCAGTGCTCATGTTGGTTATGATTGGGAAACATAGAGGGGTGATTGGGAACAATGGCCTGCCCAATCTAAACCCAAAATGGTGAATTGTTTTTGAACTTCCATGTGTAACCCATATGAAATATGGAGCTACTAAAACCCCTATATGTCAGGGGTAAAGGCCATACATTGACTATGCGTTAACAGCGGTAGAAGAAGATGCACTCGTTTGGTTTTTCCCATTTTGGATTAAGAATTCTACCTGCAACATGCTGCTGACCAGCTGAGCAATCCTTTGTATGAAAAACCAAATAGTAGTTCTAAAATGTTGAATATCAAAAGCTAATAAGCAGCTCTTTATTCAGTATTTAAGTTGTGAACGTGAGGCATGTGGAGTAACTCTGGTGTCTGAGAAACTCGGGTGAGTTGTTCTTTGTTCTGCTAGCCTAGCTAGACACTGTAAAGGGAGAGTGCACCATGTTTTTGAGGTTAAATGCTTTTCAAGAGAAATGAAAGGGATGAAAAACCAATTGGAGTCATGTGAATGTTCCTTAATGTTGTACAAATGCTTTAAAAGTATAAATGGCACTAATCGCTAAGCGATGGCTGGCCTACATACTTTTACTTACTTACGGCACAACTATGATAGTTGAGTATGTTCTGGTTATCAGAGGTAATTGGTTAAAATGTTTAAATAAAATTAATGTTAAAAAGATAAAAAGCATGTTATAGTTAAAAAGTGAAAAGCAGGAGTAGTAACTCTTTTGTTAGTGCTAAAATATCAATAGTGTTGTGAAGTGCGGTAATTCCTTACATGGCAATTCTCATGTTGAAATACTGTTTCGATATGTGACTGTAAATTGATGTTTTGTAATCAAAGTGTATGCTTAGTTTGGGTATACAGTGAGATACATTCTGAAATGAAGAAAGTTGTTAATGAGATCTCATTGTAGAAACAGAAAGACAGTGGAATGATTTACTGTTCTGCACTATTTGTGTAGATTGTTTTTTCTTTAGACTCACAAAGACTTTGTGATGGCGAGCCCAGCCCAGGGAGACTATGATGGTCGTGGAAGTGGTATGGCCTACCGTTAGACTGTTCACAGAAGAGACTTTTGGATGTAGCAAAGTCGTTGTCCTACTCCAGATAAGAACCTATGCACCCTATGCACTCTACCCAAGTAGAACAGTGATAGGAGAGTTCCCTTCAGTACACACACTTGAGGATAAAGACTGAACTCCTGAACCTCTTAAAGGAGCGGTATTGAGTATTCCATTCAGGACTCATTCTCTCTCTTTGTTTTAATTGTCTCTGTTTGTTTTATACAGTGCTGTGTGTATGAATGTGTATTGCATTGATTATGGGGCAATAAATGTGTCAATTGTTGAACTTCACTACAACTCCTCCGATGACTTCAGGACATCCCGATACTAGCTAAGTGTTTGTGCCTCTTTTAGCAAGCATAGGTGGTACACATGATAGACATGAATCTCCATTGAGAAACACCATGTGCAAACACAAGGATGTTAAGTGTACTTGGTACCAGAGCTGAGCTGTCAACTGATCACCATCTGGTGGTCCTGTCCAGCAGAGGCCCCTGTCCAGAAGAAATTTAGCTCACATCTTTATAAGAATGTGTCTCTTGCACCGTAGGAGGTAGGGGACACGAAGTCCAAATGAATCCTGTTCAAAACGTCCATTATGTAAGCCACCAGGCATAGCTGGCAGGTAGCTACCATCGTGATGGTGGCAGAAGCAAAATCTGGAATATGGAAGGAGTTTGGAGAGGTTGTGAAAAAAGACTTTCGGTTGACTTCAAAGAGGTTCTGAACAACCGTCCAGCGACTCGAGAGGGGTTGGAATGGCTTCCGTCAAGCTGTACTCAGCAAAGAAACTCCTATGGGAGTCAGGGCCAGTAGTTTCTGGAGTGTCCGACTCCATTTCTCTGATGGAAATCACTGAGGCAGTTGGTAAGCTCCTTGGTGGCAAGGCACTGGGATGGATGAGATTCACCTAGAAATGCTGAAGGTTCTGGATGTTGTAGGACTTCCATGTTTGACATGCCTGTGCAATGTCGCATGGACCTCCCTGGGACTGGTAGAGAGGGGTGGCAGGAAAGGGGACCAGAGAATGTGTACCAATTACTGGGGTATCACGCTGCTCAGCCTCCCTGGGAAAGTTTACGCCAAGAGGCTGAAAACAATATGCCACTAAAGCTGAACCTCTGTTTGAGGAATAACAATGCAGATTCCACCCCAGCCATGGAACAATGGACCAGCTTTTAACCCTTGTGCAGACTGTTCCCTTGGACAGATTGTTGTCATGTGGATTTGGAGAACGTTTGCAACTGTGTTCACTGAGATATTCTGTGGGAGGTGTTCCAGGAGTATGGGGTGCCAGGACCACTATTACTGGCCATTCAGACTGTACTGCAACTATGACCCTAGCTGATACTGCTTTTGGATACTGATCTTGAATATTAGAAAAAAGAATATATATATATATATATATATATATAAGTCTGTGTTATTCCTCTTTAATATATGGTGTATGGTTCTAACTACATTCATAGTGCCTCACCACATGGTCACTGGCAAAGTTGACAATGTCTCTCAGTGCCATGAGGATGACAACATCGATACCGGCATCTTCAGCAATCTCTGCATGATAGTTCTTCACAGGGTAGATGTTGTTCATGGTAATGCCCAGAGTATAGCTGCTCTCCTCTACCTGAAGAAACAAAGTAAACGTATTAAGGGAAAGCTCCACATGAATTTAGATTTTCTTGTATTCTTTAGTCGTCTACTAACCCCAGTAGGTGTGTCCTTATAATAATCTCATCACAGTATTTGGGCCTTGAGAGTGAAACTCCTAAAATCCCTCTGGGGTTCATGTGACTCTGACTTCCTCACCAGGAACCAACATCAGACCACCTCTCTGTTCCTGTTTACCTGTTTACTAATTCCTATCACCTGTTGTTTCCCCTATGTAAGTGTCAGAAACAAAGAACTCGGACCGACGTGAGCAGAGCTAAACAGCAAGTTGGTTTTATTTAACAATCGGACGGTCAATACAGACAGCAAAACACAAGACAACATACAGGGAGAGGCGAGAACAAAGTCAGAGACAGGCAGAGGTCGAAACCGGAAATGGCAGGCAGCGAATGTAAACAAATCCAGAGAGGGGCGAGCTAGAAGCAGAAAACGGTAGACAGAAAGATGGGTCAGAGCCAGGAGAGAAACAGCGATAAGAAGCCAAGGGAGAGATCCAAAGAGAATAGGTCAAAGAACGAAACGGGTCAGAACCAGGAGTCAGACAGAAAGTAGAACGCTCAGAATTGCTAAACAGACGTTAGGGCAAAACCTTGCGATAAGGTAGCAGTAAGGAGGGGCTTATAAAGGAAGAGCCTAAAACTCAGGTGACGTTGAACGGATGTGATTGGACGGCTGGGGACATGTGCGTGTGACGTCATCGAGCGAAGCCCCATGGGAGGTTGAGTCCGGAAGGGCGAGGGAGCCGGGAGAGCCTGGGGGCGTGACAGTAAGCTGTTTGTTTTCTGTGCTTTGACCATGACCTGTTCTTCTCTTTGTGTTTTCTAGATTTGCCCCTAATAATTTGTCATTGCTGGTATTTCATGTGTTTCACCTTTGACTACTCTTTTGATGTTTGGTTATTCTTTGTTGCAGTCTGGTTTTGACCTCGGACTGTATGTGTTTACACTGCACTGGCCATATGTTAGGTAGCAAGCTACGCAAGGAAGATCTTAGTAGAATCACCTAAATTCACTGCTTATAAACCCAAAGTTGGAATTTAGTGCTGGTTTTGAAGTGAAAGTGTCAAAAAACCAAAATTTCCTTTCACTTTAAATGTAAGTCAATAAATAAAAGTGGTATAAACAAAGTAACTGTGGCCCTGATCAGGTGCAGCTTGTTCCCTTCCAGGTTTGCCTCCTCAAAACTGAAATTGATTCTTTTAAACAGAGATATTTGTGAAAACTCATTAACTTTTGTCATACTGGCATTTAACAAATCCTTACAATAACTTTTCCTGAATCTAATAAAGCACACATGAAAGATAAATGTTTCATAGTGGGATTTCACACACAGGTTACCTTCTCTCTGATCTTTCTGCTCTGGTAAAGTTTCCTAAAGTCTTTGTGGACCACCTCACATGCTTTATCCACTTTCGTCAACACGACGATTTGTGGAATGTCTACAAAATCAGGAAACATGTGATAAATAAAGTCAAGTAATTCTTAATTTCTGAAAATTTTTAGGAAAGTTAAAGATCATGCAAAAAAATTACTATTTAAATTAACATGCAAATCAACATCAAGAATTAAAGATTCCAAAATACCAACTCACTCAGTTCAGAAGCTTTCTTTCGAACTTCCTTCATTTTGTCAAACACACTGGAATCCATCATTGACATGGCATCAGCAGGAACAATGCTCACCAGACAGTGAATTTTATCACATGGATCTGGGGACTGCTTGTACTTTCGGTTGTCCTCAGTTATAGGTCTCTGAGGATCAAACTAAAACAGAGAAACAAATATTTTCAGATTTCTCCTCAGTGTGTTGTCATTTGAGAC
>CM067495.1:23047037-23069560 GCA_034552555.1 Semaprochilodus insignis | reverse complement strand
GTGCATGGCCATGCCTTCTGAGTCTCACTCGGCCTTGTGTGGCCGGCAATGGCCCCCTTTCAAGGGTTGGCCTTTCCAGTGTCCGCATCAGATCAAGCCATGTCCTTGTGCATGTGCAGTGCCAGCCTTCTTTTAACATTCTATACAACTTTCCGATAAGCACCTAAATACAGCAATAAGTCACCTCTGATTGTGCAATATGATATCTTTTCTTAAGATATCATAATGTGACTTTCATTTCTCTTTCATTTCCCTGTTAAATAGTGGGAGTCCAATACAGGAGGCTCTTCCAAATATTGCTTGAGTTTTTTGCTAATGGAGCAAGGCTATGTCAAATATGCAAAAACCTATAAATGTAATACGACCTCCAAAAATGTCATACTAGTCATAAAACTAGGTGATCTACTCAACATCATGCCTACACTTTCCGGTCTTTATTTGTTCTTTCCACCTTACGTGCACTGTACATGTTAATTTTCAGCTGAAGATCCACAAACACATTTTCAGATTTCCTTTTTCCAGGCATTATAAACAAAATTGCAAATGCAAAAACACATTGTGCTTTTGAATTTGAATTATGTCAGAGTGGCAATACTTCGCAACATGAGTGTGAAAACCAGGGGTATATGAGCAAACAGACAAAAGTGTGTGGTTAATACTCCTGGGATGATGATTTGGAGAATGGGAAATATATTTTTATATATTTTATATTTGACTTGACTACGTGAGCTCTATTAGCAAACTAAAGCAACATGTACCATGACATGGTCAGAGGTAAACTTGGTTATAGAAAGTGTGTTATTGCCCCAGACAAGATAATTAAAACAGTTAAAACAGTTGTAGAATACCTGTCTTAATATAGTGGCACTGATATAGAGTAAGAAAAAGCAGGGAACATAACGCCTTCGATGAGAGCTCTTTTATTGAACACAGCAGCATAGTATGCATGTCATTAACAACCATACAACTTTATGAAACTGACAGAAGGTACCAACAATGCGCGATTAACCAGTTTCATAATGCAGCACAATACAGCACAATACAACTAATTTAAACATCATTTAGCTAACAACAAAGGTTTTTATTAGAAAAGTCTGGTCTTTCTGTACGTAGCTAAGTCTCTTACACATTCACAGTCGAACAAACAAGGTAGTAGCAGGACACTACCATATTGTAGTAGCTGCCACCGGCTCTGTTTTGGGGAATGAAGCTTGCAAGGAAAGAAAAGGACATTGTTGTGGTTTGATGTTGTTAACGCTGTTGTTCTTTTCATCAAAAATGTGTATGTGTTAAGGTGTGTCAGTGTGGTTTTAGTTGGGTTAAATGTCTAACATGAGGCACATGTGTCATGCCTACGGGTTTCCCTGACACCGCCGACCTCCCGAACTCCATTTCACTACCTGATGACATCACCCTTACACATTCCCAGTCACCAAATCACACCTAATTCCCACGCCCCACCTCTCCAAAGTACTGATTGCATACACCTGCGGCTCTTTTCTCCAAGCTGCATTTAAAGCCCCCACACACATTCTGAGCATTTCTCCCTTGCCTTTCTAGTTGCTATTTCTGACTTTCTTTTGACTTCATCTTTTCCTCTCAATTGTCCCTTGGTCCTGTTTGCCTGATACTTTGCCTTGCTGGTTTTTCGACTCTCCTTCTGTGCTCTTGACTATTCTCTTGGACTACCCCTTTGATTCTGTTTGCTGGCTTTTTGGATTTCTTGGTTTTCGACCTTTGCTTGTCTCTCCACTTATGACCTGCCATTGCCCTGTTGTTATGCAAGATTGTCCTTTGCTGTTGTGTTCAGCTATCAGATTGTTCAATAAAACTCCTCTGACTTTTAGCTCTGCGTATATTGAGTCAAGTTCTTTTTTCCTGACAATATATGTGACCGCTCCTACTAGCGGGCTGCATTTTTTTTTCTGATGCTTGAAATTCTCTCTTGCAGTTATTTTATATAAGGACATAACTTTTTGCTACTTTGTTTGTTACTAATACGGATTTCTCTCATTATCAATTTTGTTAGGTTAACATGGCTGGTGTTAGTGTTTTGTACAGGCCAATGTTACAGAATGTTAAATGGGATGGACGTGTGTGACAACGTGAAAATTTGCTGCCATATAAGCATATCCCATATAAGCATATGAAATCAAAAATGAAAGAATATTGCTCTCACTGTTACTTTAAATGTTAAATATTTTCAAGAATATTTATAAGATATTTACTTTATGAAGTTCACTGATTGTAATTTATTTCTTTAATGGTCACTTGATTATGAAAAAAGGCACAACATCCTCATCCTCCTCCAGCAGGTAAGTTTCACCTGTTCATACAGTCATACAGCGAAACAGAAAAAAACATTGGGAAATAATTATTAACCTAACTATTTATAAAATAAACAAAAAAAAACAAAAAATAACAATCTGTAGAATTCATCAATGTACTAAGATCTATATCACTAATAACACTATCATAGCACTGTCATTGCAGTAAACCCAGTATTTAATACTAATATGACAGAACTAAGTCATGTATCATAGTACAAATATTAAAGCAGTAATATCATATTGAATATTAGTATTATAAGACTTATATAAGACCGCTGTTATTCTTTGGCCGAACAGTATCTTTATTACTATGACTTTTACCATTAAAAGCATTTGATGAAGTGGAATTTACTATTACTATGAGCCCACCTCCCCCCAAACCCCTTTACCTGTCTGGACAACAGCTACCATCTTGTAACATTATCAAAGTACTTGGAGTTCTGATTTGGTCAGACTTTGGGAACATCACACAGATGCTATTGTAAAGAAATCAAATCTTTTCACAAGATTTCACCTCTTGATAAGGTTGGGAGGAGCTAGAGTGGCCATCACAGACCTGACCATGGTGGTTACATTGGTCCCATATTTTAGATTGCCAGCCCAGCATGGCACAGCAGTGTGACACAGCGTATGTCAAATTGACAGCGTTCGGAAATGGGCATGGCAAATCATCATGTGTATCATAACACTAATTTCATGTTCCTTATCCATGTGTCGTAACTAGACTATGTATCGCAGATATAATACTATAGTACTAAACCTTGGATTATTAGCACTTACATGATAATACTAAGTTTTGTATCTTAGCACCAATATCATAGTATCCCAGCACTAATAGTGTTACACTAAAATAGTAGACAGCTAATTCACATGTCTACGTATCTCCGATGATTGTCTTTCTAAAGTATATAATGATTGCTTTAAGAATTTATGATGGAAACATTACTGAACCAGGTAACACAACACTACTGTCATAGCACTGATATAACATTTAGCACTGTATCATATTTCTAATATCATAGAACTACACCCTATATAATTACAGATATTACAGCACTGAATTAATGGAGAGCCAATTCACACAGTGTTCTTGTAAAGTAAAAATTTGTGTTGACTAACTAACATTAAGTAATACAATGCTTAACTGATCTTAAGCAAACATGTAACAACTACATGTTTCCATGTCAAGTAAACAGTTACAGTTATACTTTAGTTAAATATTGTTAATTTACATTAAGTGTTAGCATTTTGTACGTGCCAATGTTAATATTACAGACTGTAGTATGGACTTTTTATGTTTTTATATAGGTTGAAAGAGGCTGGGGTTGGACTTCAGATTAAACATTTTATTCTATTTGAAGTACAAAAACTGGGTTTGTAGATAAATGGCACCAGATTTTTTATTACCCGCAGAACCAAACATGGGATGCTTTTCAAAATTAGATTTTAAAATAAAAAAACATGAACAGAATGTGTAGGAACCAAACATACATGTGAAATGTACATGTAAAATGTTACCAAAAATTTACTTCCAGAATTTATGGTGCAGACATTGCTGTCAAACATACAATTTCTTCTGCTAACACTGTTGAATTAATTGTATTATTCAGAACTACAAGATCCCTGGAGGCCAGTAAATCGGAGGTAAGAACATATTGGCCTTCTAGATAAAATATCTGAGATTAAATTATGTTTAATGCTTTATTTGATAAGTAAAATAAGAGTTTCTTTGTGTGTGTACTCTGTGTTACTCTAATCATCTGTCTTTCTCAGTGACAAAGAGAAGACATTAAAAGACCTGAGAGGTTTAAAGCCACATTTGAAGCCCCTTAGGATTCTGTTGTATGGACCAGTTGGGGCAGGGAAGTCATGCTTCATAAACTCTGTTCAGAGGATACTCCTAGGCCATAATATCTTTAGTGCTCAAGAAAGCTCATCAGCATCTGGAGTAACTGTTTCAGTAAGTGATCAGTAAAGTCATTATTTCTTGCAGTTTTACAGTTGCCATTGTCATGATTTTATTTTCCACAGTTGTCATTATATGGTTACATATAACTCTATTCTTTATAGCAAATTAGAATCAGAATCATGTTAATGCTCATTTAAACCTTTTATTTTTAAGTAAGTGTCTAAAAAATGTCAAAAATTAGAAAATAATAAATAAACGTGCATTTCAGGTGATTTGACACCAAGTCATTATTATGTGCATTAAACTGCAAACCCATTTCCAAAAAAAAATAAAATAAAAACAGTATGCAATGATTTGCACATCTAAGAGACCCATATTTTATTCACAATAGAACATAGAACACATATCACATGTTGAAAGTGATACATTTTAGATACAGGAGACCAACTGCTGGAGTTTTGGGAGAGGAATGTTGTCCCATTCTTGTCTGATGTAGGATTCTAGCTGTTCAACTGTCTTGTATCATGCACCAAATGTTTTCTATTGGTGAAAGGTCTGGACTGCAGGCAGGCCAGTTCAGCACCTGGACTCTTCTTCTGTGAAGCCATGCTGTTGTGATGGATGCAGTATGTGGTTTAGCACTGTGTTACAGAAATATGCAAGGCCATTCCTGAAAGAGTCACTGTCTGGATGGGAGCATATGGTGTTCTAAAACCTCAACACACTGTTCGGCATTGATAGTGCCTTTATAGGTGTATAAGCTGCCCATGCCATAAGCACTAATGCAACTCCATATCAGAGATGTAGACTTTCAATGCTGTGTGCTGATAACAAGCTGGATGTTCTCTCTCTTCTTGAGTGCTCAGGACATGGTGTCTGTGGGTTCCAAAAAGAATTTCTCATTCTGATGCATCTGACCACAGAACCTTTTTACCATTCTCCCTCAGTCCATTTTAAATAAGCTCTGGTCCAGAGAAGTCAGCGGCGTTTCTGGATCCTGTTAACATATGGCTTCTTCTTTGCATGATACAGCTTTAAATTGCATTTGTGGAATGCATGCAGAACTGTGTTCACAGACAGTGATTTCTGGAAGTGTTCATGAGCCCATGCAGTGATTTCCACTACAGAATCATGCCTGTTTTAATGGAGTGCTGCATGAGGGCTCAAAGATCACAAGCATCCCATACTGACCATTAACCTTGTTCCTTGCGCACAAGGATTTCTACAGGTCTGATGATATGTACTATAGATGGTGGGATATTGTATTTTGAGGACCATTTTTTTTAGAACCATTTTTTTGGAGATTGGTGAACCAAATTTTGCTTCTGAGAGACTTTGCCTCTCTAAAATGTTCTTTTTTACCCAGTCATGTGACTTAGTTGTAAATTGCTCCTCCAGCAGTTTTTAATAGTACCACTCACTTTTCCTGGCTTTTGTGTCCCCTGTCCCAAATTGTTTAAGATGTGTTGCTGCCAACAAGTTCTAAATGAGTTAATGATGTTCTATGTACTATTGTGAATAAAATATGGATCATTGAAATTTGCAAATCATTGCATTCTGTTTTTTATTTACATTCATGTATTTACATTTTACCCATTGTCCCAACTTGTTTGCAAATGGGGTTGTATATTTACTGTAAAGAATAGAGTATTATGTTACTATATAATAAAAAAGCCAAACACTACAATATTATGATTTTGAGGGCTGCATGTAGCGCATCGAAGAATGGCTGGGACATTTCACGAATTGCGCACACACACAAATCACAGAACACAATAATGACAATTAAACAATAACACTGCAGTGCCACCCTGTCTGATTACAGTATGTTTGAATTTGTTTCTAGATCAAAACACACAAGATGAAGAAGCGCAGGAGTGGACGTTACCCCTTTGTTTTCTGTGACATCATGGGACTTGAGCCTGGCAGTGCGGGGATACAAACTGAAGACATCATCAAAGTTTTAGAGGGACACATTTCCGATGGCTATGAAGTAAGTACACACTCTGTCCCAGTTTATACAGTTAATTGTTGTGGTATTGAAGTGCCAGTTCACCCATAGCCAATAACAAAGACTTGCTGTGCTTGATGGAAACAAATTGAAATCTGGAAACATATGTTTTTCTGTTTTAGTTTGATCCTCAGAAACCTATAATTGAGAATAACTCAAAGTACAGGATGTTCCCAAAACCTTGTGATAAAATTCACTGTCTGGTGAGCATTGTTCCTGCTGATGACATCTTAACAATGGACTACAGCGTGTTTGACAAAATGATTACAGTTCAAAAGAAAGCTTCTCAACTGAGTGAGTTGGTTATTTTGTTGATGTGGGATTTACCTGTTAATTTAAATAGTCAATATTTTTGTCTTTGTAAAAAAAATAGATTTTCAATTTTTCTAAAAATCTTTGCATTATTATATGTATTACTTATTTATCTTCTATATCTTAATTTTGTAGACATTCCACAAGTCGTTATGCTGACAAAAGTGGATAAAGCATGTGAGGTGGTCAGTGGAGACTTGAGAAAACTTTACTACAGCAGAAAGATCAGAGAGAAGGTAAGCTATGAGTGCAATATACACTCATCATCGATTAATTCTTTGCCCCCAGGAGAAATCAACCAACAGCAATGAACCTTATTGGATAGGTTTGACATTGTCAGATATGCAAATGATTCAGGTTTTATGCCCCTCTATTCATGTAACATAAGCAGTGACAGGCCTCATTGCTGTACCTGATTGACTATGTATAAGGTTGTCGTGTTAGGCATGATTTCCATTCTGATTCGTACTGTTGTGTTAGTAGTACCTTTGCAAGCGAAGTATACATCGGAAAATAGTTTGAAAGCAATTTGAGCAGTTGGAAGAGCTGGAAAGGTGTCACATCCGGGAAGCTCAGTGCCAGCACCATTGGCACACAACTGCACGATGCAGGACTACATGCACACAGACTGGTATGATGACTGTCCTTAACACCACATCAACTTTGGCAAGGACTGCAATGGTGTCGCGCCAGACTGTCATGGAGTGACTCAGAATGGCAGCAGGTCATCTTCAGTGATGATCCCGCTTTTGTCTTGGTGGAGACGACCAACGAATCCGTGTGTGGAGGCACTGTGGTCAGCACCAAGATGAACGGTTTGTTGCCACTGAGAGACACTACTTCTGTATGTGTAGCTCAGTAACTATTGCCCATATCAGTCTAAATTTATCATCATTTATTGTTCCTGGTAACCTTTATCTTCCTTCCCCATAGCACTGCAGTCCCACACTTCCTACTGAGTGCGGCTATTCTTTTGATGATGAGTGTATATTTAAGAGAACATAACCTGAAAAGAAACAAGCAGCATTTTTGGTTCATATTAGATTTATTTTTTTATTGCATTTATGAAGGGTAATACATACACGAAAAGAAAGGACGATTCAGGTACCTTTTGTTATTTCATATGCAATACCTCCGGTGCACATACAGTATACATAGCAAACATTACACACACAGAAGGGCAAATTTTCTTAAAGAGGTGCAAAATATCAACTATTTATCAATATCTTATCTTGATTTGGGGAGTTATCTGCTTAGATGTTCTATGTAAATGACTACAGATACAGCTGGCTAATTAACATATGCCCAGTGTAATAAAACCATGTGTTTGGCTGACATTTTTTTTTACTTATTTTGACTTAATGACTTACTTTATTTAGTGAATAAGTAGAAAAAAATACATACGTTTTTTGAGAAAGTATGTGTTCAAAAATATGACATTATTATGACATTTGTAACAATATGTACAAACAAAAGTTGAGCATTTCTCATGCGTTAAAGAGGGTTTATTATACTAAGTTTCAATGGTTGCAATTTTATTTTTGGGTTCTACTAGAGTAGATTATGTGCTTCAATTTTCCCAACACATGTTTTTATATTCAAACTGTACATCTGTATTCACCCTCTGTCTCAAACATTCTGTTAGAGCTCCTTTGTCTTCAAACCCCGCCTCCTGATGAGTCATTGTGCTTTCATTGGTCAGCTCGCCCACTCACCCAGTTCTAAATGATGAACAGCCAGAGGGGATATGTCCCTATACTTTCCACCCCTGTCTTGCAGAGAGACACTTCTCCACACCTCTGCTGTGCAGCTGTAAACACTGCTATGACTTACAATGGTGTCAGTTCTGGTGTATGATGGAGTCCCATCATGAAGGTCTGGTAGAACAAGTTCTTAGATGGATAGATAGATAGATAGATAGATAGATAGATACTTTATTGATCCCAGAGGGAAATTATTATAATGAAGCACCTGATCCAATTAGTATAGGACTGAAGAACACAGGACTGTGGCTGCGCATCTGTGTGGTATGGCATGAGGTTCTTAAACCAAATAGCATACTGAGAGATCAGTCAAAGTTCAGTTTGTTTAGAGGAGTCTGAGTTTATTTGATATGTTCACATTCGCACTTAAAAACCTAACCATAACAAAAACACAACACAGCATTCTGAGACTAGAAAAATGTTGAAGATGTACCTATCTGCATTTCTGAACACATAAGCTTACATGTGAAATTATGTTCAATATAAAAACAAATGTATATTATGTGTGTAACGTACAGTACGGAGTGAAGAATCTAAATTCATGTAGGACTTTCCATTAAAACGTGTTACCTTTGTTTCTCCAGGTAGAGGAGAGCAGCGAATTTTTGGGCATTCCCAGGAACAACATCTACCCTGTGAAGAACTATCACGCGGGGATCACCGAAGATGCCAGTGTTGATGTAATCATCCTCATGGCACTGAGAGATATCGTCAGCTTTGCCAATGACCATGCGGAGAGTCTCTATGAAGATGAGTGAAATCTATACTCCTTAGATTAAAGAGGAATTACACTGATTTTTTCTAAATGCCTGAGTCATCAAAAAAATAGTTGCACCCAGAAGGAATCAACTGTCAGGTATGAAACTTGGTGGGTAGGTTTGACATCATGGGACATGCAAATAAGTCAAGTTTGACGATCAGCATGTGACGTAAGCAAGGACAGACCTTATGGCTGTACCTGACTGAATATATGAGGTCGTCCTGCTGCTCGTGCTTCCCATTCTGACTCGTGCTGTTGTGTTGGTAGTAGTCTTTTCAAGCGACGTATACTTCAGAGAAGAGGTTGAAGGCAATTGAAATTCAGTTGGAAGAGAAGGAGAGGGGACTGCAATGTAGGGCTTCCGGAAGCAAGATGGTCTTATCGACGTATTGAGCACCATACTGGTCATGCAGGTACCACCATAGCATACTGAGAGACACTACTTCTGTATGTGTAGCTCAATAAATATTGATCATATCAGTCTAAATGTATCATCATTTATTGTTCCTGGTAATCTTTATCTTCCTTCCCAATAGCACTGCACTCCCACACTTCCTTCTGGGTGCAACTGTTCTTTAGATCATGAGTGTATATAAAAACTCAGAAGGTGTGTGTAAGTTTATTGGTCACTTTGATAGCAAATAAACTGTGTATTTCTGCATTATGACCCTTGGTTCCTATCACCTATCATTGTCCTGAATAAACCAATATATTAATTTTAAATAATCAGTCTTTCTCTTTTAAGTAGGGGTCACGGTACCTGGTTCTTCGAATGTCTCCAATCAAGAGGCACACTCCAGCCACAATGATTCATCCGAGTCCTGACACCAAGATCCTCTTCTGCCAAGTTCTATCTGCCGTTACAAATACTCCTCTGTATATATATGTTTCTGTTCAGTATATCATGTACCTTGTGAGATATTGCCCATACTGCACATTTTTTCTTGTTTATTTCTTATTATGGTTTTGACCCTCTTTTGTACTTCATTGTCACTTGTGGTTTCTCCTTTGTACTTTGGTGATTTAAAGTGTTTGTTACTCTGGGTTTTGACCCCTGCATGTATTTTTACTTTGCTGTCTGGTTCCCCATATACCAGATTACTGCTCTAATGGTTTTGACCTGGCCTGTTTTTTTTATTTCTCCTGTGGATTGCCACTCTGAAAATAAACTGACTGTTTTACTTCTGCGAGTGTCTGGACTGTTTTCCTCACATGGCAGTAGTCTACTTCTGTTTCTGGTTTACTCTTACCTTAGTGAGCTGTACCACTTAATAATAGTATTTATTTAGCAATTATTTCAGTGTTTTGGTCTGTACTACATAGGTAGTCTCACAGGGCTAGATGTGATATTGTATTATAAACATCTGGGTCCAACCATAAGAAATTCTGTGCAGTGGGGCTCAAAGGTGGTAAGTAACAAAATAAAGGCAGTTTTTTTTAGGTATCTGTAATTTACTTGAGTATCTATTTTGCTTAATAGTTTTAATCTTACTCAATACATTTCAAAACAAACATCTGTACTTCTTACTCTCTACGTTTCACTACAGCCTCATTACATTAGTTAAGTCTGTATATCATCTCCCCAACTAATTAGGTATTTGTTTAATCAGGCAATTCTATTCAGGCAGTTAATGAAGCGCAAATCTGAATTCTGCTTGCTGAAAATGTGGTGGGGTGAACCTGGGATTGGATAATATCACAGTTTACAGGAGCATGGGAAAAGAAATATAATAAAACAGATGAGTAGCATAGAGTCAGGGCTCAATAAAGATGGTTAACATTTGACCCGTCCAGTGAAAATGTAACTGGAGTACCATTTAAGGTGGAATGGAAATTTTAATAAGCAGCAGCTAATAAAAACAGCAAATGTCAGCTTCATTCTCTTTTCCACAGTGCTCTTTTAGTTGTTTTTTGGTCCACTCCTTAAATATGTTAATCACAACCCAAATCATGAAGAAAATGGAGAGTTGTCATGCAGTTTTTTCAAGTCTTTTCCAGTCGCTTGCCCTTTTTTCCTACTCGCCTTCGTCAAAATGCCATGAAAAACACATTGAAGGTTCGAATGTAAGCATTTTTACTCAGTCATTGGGCACGAGTTAACCCCGACCTGCTGGAGTCAAAGAATCAATTCTTTTAGAAACGACTCCCCTTTACATCAAACATGTAAATGGCTGACTTAATACAGAGTATACACACACAGCTCTCATTCCGGGAGTACAGAGGCCGAACAGCCTGTAGTATGGCCTGTCACCCAGAGGACCTCTCACAGAACATCTCGGGGAACACGGTCATAGGCTTTCTCCAAGTTGACAAAACACATGTAGACTCCTATGCCCTCTGAACAATGTGTGTATGGTGAAAAGCTGGTCCATTGTTCCATGGTCCAAGACAAAATCTGAGGTTCAACTATCAGTCAGATCAGTCAGAGTCTCTTTTCCAGCACCTTGGCATACATTTCCCCAGGAAGGTTGAGCAGTGTGATGCCCTGGTAATTGGTATACACTCTCTGGTTCCCCTTCACAAAAATAGGGACCACTACCCCAGTTTGCCAGTCCAAGGGTATGAAGTACATGTGACGATTGATAGGCACGTCAGCCATGACAGCCCCACAACATCCAGAGCCTTAAGCACTTCTGGGCAAATCTTATCCACCCTAGCTGCCCTGCCAACAAAGAGCTTGCCAAACGTCTTGGTGACCTGCATCGGGGAAATGGCCCTGACTCATATGAGGAATGCATGTCTCTCAAGTTTAGGAGTTCCTTAAAGTGCTCCTCCTACTGACCAACAAGATCTTCATTCGAAGTCAGAATTTCTCTACCTTCTCTGCTAAATACAGGTTGTGCAAAGCCACTCCGAACAGAGTTCAGAGTTGCTGGATGGTTGTTAAGAACTTCTTTGAAACCAGCCGAAAGTCTTTTTCCATGGTCTCTCCAAACTTCTCCCTTGTTCTGGATTTTGCTTCTGCCACTGCTGCCTTCTATTCCTGTGAGTAGGGAGTCCTCTGGGCCAACTAGCCTCTAAAGCTCGATGGCCTCCCTCACCACTGGTGTTCACCAGGAGGTCCTTGGGTCTCTGTAATAAGTAACCAACCTCAGAGTCCATTGTCCATTTCCAGTGAAAATGATCCTACATTTCCCTTACCACCACAGCCTTGTTTCTTCAGCACTGTCCATGACGAGACTGAAGCATATTACTATGGTGGGATGGCTTTCACACAATCTGACGCAGAGCATCTAGAAAAGGAACCAAACGACTGACGTCCACATCATTCAAGGGAATCGGCTCCAAAGTAAAAGACATTGATAGTTGGATGACCAACATGAAAAAGAAACTGCGCACAAACTAAAGCAATGAAAAGAAGACTAGAAATGGAGCCAGTTGCTGCTGCTGAGTACAAGAGCATCACTGGAAATTTAATCTACCCCTGCGGATTTGTTATTAACTCCCATGCCCCACACCTGGGTGCCTCGTCCTTAGTGACCTTAGTGTACGTCTGACTACTGTTTTGTGTCTCTATCATCTCTTCTGGGCTGAAGTGTCCATATCAAATCGGTGGCATCACTGGAGACACTTTTTTCAGAAAAAAGTCCTTATCAGCTATGACCTCATCATCGTCCTCAAGTATAGAGGTGACTGACAAATGTCACTTTATCTGATTGAGAGTTGTCAATTAGGCCTTTAAAGGTAGTATTGCCTTTGTAGTGAGAGGATATTTCAGTGTTGAGAACTTTCAAGCTAGGTCTCTGCATATGTGTTTCTGTACATTCTAATATAACTATTGTACCTGGGATAATGCTTTGATAACAAGGAAGCATGTGCTCGTTTACAGTTTTTCTGCAACCCCAAACTGGAGGTGATCCTAACCTGAAATGCAGGAAGTTTGTATAGGTTACGCAGACCTTGCTTACAGTGCTTACACATTGTAAAGCCCTGCAAGGTCCTGTTCAGGAAATCTTTGCCTCAGATGACAAAGAAAAAGACTGCTTTAAATGTGTTGTAATCTGGAAAGCCTATGTAAAACATGATGTTATCAGCTGGACTCTTGAAAGGAGGAACTGCTTGCCGTGAAGCTGTACTGTATTAATTGTGCTTGATCACTGATGGTCTTGCAGGGAGGTTCAGTATAATCATGATCAAGGTGTGGAGGGGTTGTCTCTTCACTGCAAGTTCGAGGGGGAAAAAAAACTGAATGAAACAGTGTTCAATCTCCAATCTGAGTTCATTAAAAACACAATGTTTTTTCATCTTCCACAGAATGGCTGAAAGGATTGTTGAAATAATAGCAATAGTTCTCACACACACACACACACACACACACACACACACACAGTTCTATTACCAAGTTTGTTAACAGCTTATCCTACATCACTCACTTATTTCTGATGTTTGTCTGAGTACTGGCTTTCACAATGACGCAGTTAAAGTAAGCTTGGCTGACATGAAGGTAGCCAGGCTTGTTTAGGCTTTTGTACATCTTTGCATGCCATATCTGCACATCACCACCAGAGGTTCTCCTTTCCACACTACTGAAATTCTCAGTGTGGACATGATTAATTTAATCCTCCTGCTCCTTAATGCAGGTTCTGCTCCCCATATGAAGACTGCTGAATATATCACTCTTTATGAATTGTTATCTGTGTTTGTTCTATGTTTTGAATCTTTAACTCTAATATTTTATGTACATACAAATATATAGATTTATATATGACTGATGAATGCGAATACTGCATCATTTAAACTGGTTAAGCAAATTCCAATGAAGTTTAGGGTTCTACTTTAGGGTTAGAGTTGATGAAAGGATGTAGGAGGGATTTGGAAACTGAGGGAACACTTTACTGAAAGCTGCAATTTAATGGCAAATTTTTTGTGTTAATTCAAAGTGTCTGCTCAAATCAATAAACAAACTACACAGCACATCAAATAAAAAATTCAAGGTAAAAGCTAGATAGCAGTAACAAATGTCCTGCTCTGCTGAAGCTTTCTCAATCAACAGTCTAAAAGATTGAGAGGCTTTTAGTTTGACGGCACATTTCCCACATAGCTGCTGAGCCAACACCTTGCTTCCATGTTCCTGAGAAAGAGTCATCTGCTGTTAACCAGAAATCGATATTTTAAACAGCAAAAAACAGCAAAATAAATGTATTATTTATTTTCTCTCTCTCTCTCTCTCTTGCTCACCTTTTCCCAAATGGTACTGAAAAGCATTAAAAGAAAATGTTACTATTAACATTCACACCAGAGGAAGTTACGTAAACTGCATTGTATGACACGTCACACATTAAGAGGCACAGCATCATGAGGAAGTTTTTACACAAAGAAAGTGAAACTCACCTTCAGATTGACATGACACACCTTTAGGAGAGAAAGGTAACTGATTTTTTGAAGTACATAATATGAAGTAATAACACCTGAGTAGAATTGATACATGGGCTGCTTTTTTGCAGGAACTGTAGTAGTAGTAGAATACATCTTAAGTAAATACATCTAAAATTTATAGCTTAAATTGTGTTCATGGCTTTCAGGCCTTTTAGGCATATGTGTTCATCATTAAAACTTGTGCAGTTTTAGATTAGAGCCTGAAGAACTGGGTTATTATTGCTTGTGTTTTTTATAAGACAACTGTGTTGATAAAGAGTACTTGCTGCTAAGCTGGTCTACTTTCATCAAGTTGGAAAGATAAATAAGTAGGTAACATGCACATTATAGTTTTTCTGAACTACTGTTTTATTTATTAGGATGAGACTGGAACTAGGATGAACGGCACAGACAGTAGATGATAGTGTTGTAAGCGTATATATAATGATAAATGAGAATAGATGTAATGAATGTATTCCTAATCATACTAACAATAATAGTTGTTACAATAAAATCATCTTAATAGTCATGGATGAAGTAATAATACAGTCTGAATTGATAGCAACAACTGGAAAACAAGAAAAGACAGTTAAAGTTCTCAGGGAAAATCAGTACTATAGGATCAGGTTTCATTAGTTTTGCTTAAAGCTTCCTGAAACCTGATGCATGATATCTCATGTATTGAAATTAACAAAGTGTGGAGGAATGGAAAATTAGAAGATTAGGATTAAATCAAATTCAAAGATTTTTTGTGAATCTGCAATAGAGAGAGAGCAGAAATAAGGAGGAGAAGCTGTAATATTGACACCTAGTACATCTGACAAAACTATAGCTACCCTAGAACCAAAGCTGAAATAACAGGGCAGTCCCAAAGCTTGTGCACTGCTATGCCAACTGCTTTATTACTATGAATTGCTACTTATGACAATATGGATTACTGACATGTTTCCTTTGAGAAAGCTTCAGAGGGGTGGTATAAACTGTATAATGTGTATATGGTTAATATGAATCAACTGATGCGCAAGATTTCATGATGAGAAAAAGAAATTACCTCAGACTTCATCCCAAATTAAGGGTGTTATTTAGCTGCAGCCCTCTTTCCACACTGCAGAACCATGTGTTCATATAGAAACCTGAGAGAGCAAGCACTTATATACAAATGGATTTGGCAAAAGGGTGAATGGATGACTGAGAATTCAGAGGGATCTTCCAGGCAAGAATGAATGCGGAAATAAAAATTATTAATTTATTATCAAGGTCGTTAATTTATTAATTCATCAGTTGCTTATTTCACATCATTGATGGATATCACTGAAGTACTCTCAACATTTATTTATTTACTTACATCACCTTTACAATCATTCTTTAAAGAATAACTGACTGAAAAGTTAAGCAGGGAAAATTTTGTATAGAATGAACATCCTCATAAGGATGTTATGTAACCTTGCCCTCTCGTCACAGTTCTTCCGATTGGTATTCTTCAAAAGGTAATAGTCCACACTTTTAAATTTCTGTATTTATTTGTATCCTGTATTGATCAGATAAATGGCTGACTGAGTAGTTAAGAGTTTTATATAAATCTGTTTAAAACTCAATACATTGTAGTTTAAATGTTGTGTATTGATGATCTTTTATACTTTTTTTTCTGTAAGTAGTACTAAGTACATTGTACACTGTGTATTAGATTTGTTATATCCCCATTTTATTAGTTAAAAATAGATTAATTGACAATAACTCGCATCCACAATTATAAGCAAAATAAAGCTTAAGATTTAGGTTTAAGCTTAAAACACATTTTTACTTCATTTCTATTTTAATTATTAATAGTCATTATTTGTTTCATTTTTGTGTCACTTTTGTTACAAGCTCAAAGGTGAGCTAAAACATTAACTGTGGATAATCCATGAGACTTTTTTCACCTTTCACCTTTCACCTTTAAAAATATATATATTTGGCATTTATTTATTTATTTGTAAGATCTTAGCTAAGGCCCACCTCCATATTGATATTATATCTGATACATTTTCGAACCAAGCATGTTAGACCAATAGACCTTTCAGTGGTTGGGGATGCATTTTTTACATTCTACATTCTTTTTACACAGTATTTTGAATTTTTTTTAATTCCTCTTAGCAAAGTAACTCTGTCATTATGTGCATTTCAGTGATGACATCTGATGTGTAAGCACTAAATGCACCCAGTGTTATTATTACAAGATTAAGCAAAACTGTTGCATCCCAATCCAGTAGAACGTTATTGTTTTTAGACTGCATCATTAGTTAACACATGTTAAATTGTTGTAAAATTCTAGAGAATTGAAAAACAAATTAAAATAATTGCAATTTTGAATTTAAATATAACCAACCAATAATCTACAGGGATTCTTATTGATAGCTATATCAAAGTAATCATTAACAAGTTAGACCACACAGTGGCCTCTGCCAGCCACTCCACATTTCACTGCAATGGCTACAGATGACGATGATTTAATGAGGCAAATTCTGACAGAAAACATAATCATTACAGCATTCACTGACCGGAATACAATTTATATAGTTAGATATATTGTTAATATTAAAATTTCAATGTTTAATTAAAAAACTTACACACGTATACATCCCTTTCACAATAAATTCTCCAACAAGGATGAAACTTAAAGTGCTTAAAAGTGTTTATCAGACATATTAGCTTAGCTGGAAAGCAATGATAAGGAAGTAAGATCGGGATACAAATACAATAACACTTTATTTTATGGTACAATAAGTAAATAGTATTTTAAAATGTGTTTTGTACACTATTTGTTTGTGATGGAGAGCATAACCATACACAGTGTTCATAAGCAACGTAATCAAGATACCAAAAAAAAGTATGTCATTACATCTGCAATAAAAACACAGTAATATGGTTTTGTTTTTATGTTTTTTTTTTGTTAAAATTTGCTATGTTCAATAATAATAAATATGTCCAGTGAATAATTTAGATTTAAAGAGATTTTAGGGTCCATTGTATATTAAGTGTCTCTGAATAATTAAATAACTGTGTAATTACACATGAACAACACATCCAACAACAATGTAACTCCTAGTTATGTAGCCACTGTTACAGATGGACATCTTACATAGTCAAACATTTAGTATGACTGTTTTTCTTTCCTATTTAGTACTTTGTTAGTAATTGTTAGTACTTGAAGTCTGGGAGCTAGTGCAGAGTAAAAATTTAATTGTACAGTGCAACTGCTTGTTTCTCTGTGCACATGACAATAAATGCTTGAATCTTAACCATGAAGATGAGTAGACGGGATTTAAGCTGTCCAATCACTCTGTATTTTCTTCAAGTAATGTACTTTTCTTGTTTAGGATGGTATTACACTCAATAAAAAGATCAATGACATTGCAGGTATTCCAGCATTCCACCTGTGCTATTTACTGTATGTCATGTGCATCTAATATGCAAGAGGAGACCTATACTGGTACTCTCTGATCTTATTTAATATAATTATTGACATTTTAATGAAATCAAAATGAACAGAAAGTGGCTTTTAGATGTCTGTACCAAACAGAGTATAGGTCAGTATCCAGTTCTAAGCCCACTCTCCAAACTCATACTCTTCCTCTCATTAAGAGTATGGACAAGTTTGCTAATATGTCACTCCTATTTTGCAGAGACAACAATGGGATTTTTTTCTTCTACTCCTACTTCAGGTAAGTCTCAGCTGTTCAGTGATATGAACAAAAAAAACTAACAAATAAAATACATGTAACATTATTATTAACATAATAATCAATCACTATTTCAATGTAGCAAACCTCAAGTAGACAACTCACTTTTGGACGCATTCTGTATCACAGCACCAACACCAAATTCCTGGAGATTCTCAACTCTATAATTCAACCTCTGTGATTAAGTGTGGAAAGTGATATAATATAATAGATTAATTAAATTACTGAATATATTTTTGAGAGTAATTTTTCATTTACAGATTAAAAAAAAAAGTAATCATGAAAAATGTAGTTGCACCCAGAAGGAGGTGTGGGATTGCAGTGCTGTTGGGAAGGAAGATAAAGGTTACCAGGATCAATCAATGATGATACATTTAGACTGATATGATCAATATTTATTGAGCTACACATACAGAAGTAGTGACTCTCAGTAACGCAGTAACGCAACATGCCACATGTCTCAGCAGAGCTGTAGAGGTTCCTAATGGTGTCCTGTGATAATCCATTACATGCCGCTTGAATATCCTCACACAGTTCCTGCAGATTGGGCGGTAGGGGTGGAGGTGGAGTGACACCAGGCCCTCTGGATGTGTGGCAACAAACCATTGTTCATCTTGATGCTGACCACGGTGCCTCCACACACGGATTCGTTGGTCATCTTCACCAAGACAAAAGCGGGAGTCATCACTGATGTCCCGCTGCCGTTCTGAGTCACTCCATGACAGTCTGGCACGACACCTTTGCAGTCTTTGGCAATGTTGACGAGGTGTTAAGGGCAGTCGTCGTAACAGTTTGTGTGCATGTAGTCCTGCATCATGCAGCCATCTGCTAGTGCTGGCACTAACAGGATGGCTCATGGAGGGCATCACTGCTTTCTGAATGTTCATAATCCTGACTGTTGGTTCACTCCACATCGAACACTCTGTCAGTTCTCCCTCTCTTTGGTTCATGTAGGCCTCCCAGATCCTTCATGTCGGTATGGCATGCCATATGTTAAGACCATACCGCTTTCCAGAGCCCTATGATGCAACCACTCTCCAACTCCTCAACTGCTCAAATTGCTTTTGAACTCTTCTCTGAGGTATACTTTGCTTGCAAAGGATGCTACCAAAACAACAGCATGAGTCAGAATGGAAAGCATCCACAGGACAACCTTATATAGTCAGTCAGGTACAGCGATAAGGCCTGTCCTTACTAATGTCACATGCGCAGCTGAGCATGAAACTTGAATCATTCACATGTCCTATGATGTCAGACCTACCCACCAAGTTTCAGTCCTGTCAGTTGATTCCTTCTGGGTGCAATTTTATTTGATGATGAGTGTAAGTTTATCATGCAGTAATTGCTGTTTAACCTACAATGCCAAATTCTCCTGCTAACACTGTTGAACTAATTGTATTACCCAGACCGATTAAACGATCCTTGGAGGAACATAAACTGGAGGTAAGCACCTGTATGCTTGCAGGATGAAAGAATGTATGCCATTATTTCAGACAGAAAGCAGGTGTTTTATTGTTTTTTTTTATACATAAAAAATACACTCACCAGTCGCTTAGAAACATTTCTCTTGATGTAGTGTGTCTATTGCCATGCACAATTTGTGTTAGTCATTATCTTGCCCTTCATTAATGATCAGTTTTTGACCACAGAGCCACTCTTGGATGGTTTACATTTGCTTTTTTTAAAAAAGAAAAAATAGGTTGTCACATGACGCTGGCAAGGATGGCTGCTTGATTGAGGAGGTCCTCTAAGGTGTTACTTGATATATGCACATAAAACCCCCATATGGTTCAGTAAAACTGAAACTGAAAACTGAATACGTCAAACCTTTCTGCTACCGAATGCTGTGACATTTCTACAAGGGCATGCAAAGCATGTATGAAAAACATAGTCACTTTGGGGGGTGGATGAGATGAAGTCACTCTGAAGCAAGAAAATGGACATTTTGGAACAACATCTGAGTGATTTGTTGGGTTCAGTGAAGTCTTTGGAAAACAACCTTATCGAAGTGAAACAAACTGTGATGTCTAATGTAGCATTGCATCAGCAGAGGCACAAGCGAAAAATTAATCACAATTGCCAAAATATGATCCTACCTGAAGGCCAAAAAGATTACCTGGTGAACAGGAAAAATCTGCATGTCTTTGGGCACCAAGAAGGGGCAGAGGGTTCCTGTCCGGTCCTTGATTTTGTAGAGACTATACTGCCTTGTTGGCCCTGGTATGTTGTTTGTTTTGTAAAGAGCCCATGACACACTATCCGTCCCAGAGCACGGCTAATTAATTTCTTAAGATTTCAAGATAAGGAGTTCATCTTTTGATCTGCCAAGCGAGATGGCGAGAGGATCTTACAAAGATGAGAGTCCTGCATGAAGGAAAAGCCTTTGAAGGTTAACTATTTTCTAAATTGTTATGCAGGGCAAACAAACCAGACACTCACAGTGTGTGATGTTTATTTACAAGAGGGCAATCCTGTAGTGCAGAGGGGAAGCATGTTGGACAGGGAGAACTGGGAAGCGTGACATACATTTGAAAACAATTGAAGATGAAAAAAGTTTTGCATTTGCTACTTTGGGTAAAGGGGGTAGGGGAGCCATTAGTTATCTTTATCTCTTCTATTGTTCGTTTGATGGTAACTAATACGGTTAACGTAATAACATGGAATCTAAAAGGTCTGGGACCCCCAATCAAATGCTAGAAAGTCCACAAACAAGAGAATGTTATGATTGCTCCCACATATTTACTATACTAATTTATATAATAATACTAAGTAACAGCATGAAAAATTAGATCAGGTCTATTTTTTCAGGTTCACGTCTCAAACATAGAGGTACAACTATATTAATCCATAAAAACCTCCTTTTCATCCTTAAAGAACAACATACAGATGCAGAAAGGAGATTCATTTTAGTTTTTGTCATTCTATATGATATTTGTCACTTTGCTTAATATAAATACACAAACTCTAATATTTAGTTGGACCGTCTTTAGCTATGATCACAGCACGCATTCGCTGTGGCATGGTTTCCACAAGCTTCTGCAATGTCACAACATTTATTTCTGTCCAGGGTTGCATTAATTTTTCCCCAAGATCATGTATTGATGATGGGAGATTTGGACCACTTGGAGATTTGGAGTCTTCTCCAGCACATCCCAAAGATTCTCAATGGGGTTCAGGTTTGGATTCTGTGGTGGCCAATCCATATGTGAAAATCCAGTCTCATGCTCCCTGAACCACTCTTTCACAATTTGAGCCCGATGAATCCCGGCATTGTCATCTTGGANATGCCCGTGCCATCAGAGAAGAAAAAATCCATTGATGGAATAACCAGTGGTTCAGTATATTCACGTAGTCAGCTGACCTCATTCTTTGGGCACATAATGCTGCTGAACCTAGACCTGAACCTAGACCTGACCATCTGCAGCAACCTCAGATCATAGCACTGCCCCCACAGGCTTGTACGGTAGGCAATAGGCATGATGGGTGCATCACTACAGCCGCCCCTCTTCTTACCTTGATGCGCCCATCACTCTGGAACAGGGTAAATCTGGACTCATCAGATCACATGACCTTCTTCCATTGCTCCAGAGTCCAATCTTTATGTCACATCTCCTGCTGCTGTTTCCCCTCCCTGCCCACAGAGGTCGCTCTCACCTGAATTTTAGCCCTTGGTTTCTCACCTGATTGTAATCAGTGGCCATTTTGTGTGTTTATATGCTCCATGTTATCCTTTGTTCATTGTGAAGTCTTGTATTGGCCTGCCTTGCAATTCTGAACCGTGCTTTGTATTTACTGCTTTTCTGGTTTTGATTCCTTGCTTCGGTTTTGGTACTTTGTTCGTGTTTGTCGGCTCCATTCTTGTTTGGTGAATTTTGGACAGATTTTCTGGTATTGGACCTGGTTTGTTTGGACTTTGAGCTTTATCTTATTAAACCTGCACTTGACTCCTGACTCCCGTGGTGGATCCGTTTGTGACACTTTATGCTCCCTTGCAGATAGAAGTCGGATTTGCCGGTTGGCCTCACTGACAAGTGTTTTTCTTAAGGCTACACAGCTGTTTAGTCCCAATCCCTTGAGTTCCCTTCGCATTGTGCGTGTGGAAATGTTCTTATTTTCACTGTTAAACATATACCTGAGTTCTGCTGTTGTTTTCTACGACTTGATTTCACTAAACGTTTAAGTGATCGCCCATCACGATCATTCAAGATTTCTGTCCACACTCCTTCCTCGAAGATGAAGTTTCCCTTCTGTCCTTTCACTTTTTAATAATGCGTTGGACAGTTGTTAACCCGATTTTAATAGTTTCAGCAATCTCCATGTTTTCTCCTTATGCTCCCAATGAAGATACATTCACATGGTAACTT
>CM067495.1:23024947-23046537 GCA_034552555.1 Semaprochilodus insignis | reverse complement strand
ACAGTAAGCCAGAAACAGTAGTAGCCTACACAGCTCTAAATGGAAGTTTCACTGACTATTCAAAACATCAAATGATTCCATAGCTACATCAGTTAGAAGCTGCTTTATGAAGATTCAGAAACGGGTCCTGACACAAATATGGCCATTTTATAGGTTATTCAAAGTGACCAGAGGTTTTATAGGTAAAGCTGATTATAGTCAAATGAAAATACAGTGATAAATGGTATAGTATTTGTAATGATATCTCTTTAATCTGTGGTGCATAGTCTAGTCTTATCTGCAAAGGGCTGGTGTGGCTCACTAGCCCTTTGTGGGTAAGATTGGACACCCCTGGATTTTTTACTCATCATCACAGAGACTCTCTGCATAGTCATTGGCAAAGTAGATGATATTCTTCAGTGCCATGAGGATGATAACATCAATTCTGTCATCTTCAGTGATCTCCTCATGATAGTTCTTCACAGGGTAGATGTTGTTCAAGGGGATGCCCAGAGTATGACCGCTCTGCTGTACCTGGAAAACCAAAGTAAATACGTATTAAGGCACCAGGTGAATTTAGATTTTTCACTCTGTCCTGTACGTCATGTTTAGAAATGCATGGCTCAGGCATTCAATGGACATGCAGATATGGACATTTTGGTCAATTACCAGTCTCACATCGCCTCTCAGTCTGCTTTATGGTTTAAGAACCTCATGCATGCCATACCACACATATACCCAGCCACAATCTTGTATTCCTTAGTGGTGTACTATTCAGAGTAGGTGCCTCACTACAATAATCTCCTACTAGTGCTTTTATGCTTTGAGAGGGAAACTCCTACAAATCCATATGCAATAAGCCAAAACTCCAAAAGAGAAGCTCCGCCCCTTTTATATTATTATAATGGATTATATATGTGCTATGAATTAAGAGCATTGGAAAATCACATATGAGACAAAGTTCAATACTTGTTCATTGAGACAGTTGTTAGTTAGTAAGCTCCAGTGCAAAGATATATAACTGTAACATATCATCATAATGTCATATGAGAAAATAATCACAAACCTTCCCAAAGCTTAATAACTATTTTTATCACTTATTTACTAAATCAATATCTCAAGAAAAGAAATCATCATTTAAACTAATGAGTTGGGCTGTGAATCAGGGTCTTTCATCCAAAAAGAAAACAAGACAGATCCATGGTTATATTGCACTGGTGATACGTTAATTAGCAAGCAATGCCTGCATTAATTTGCATAACAATTCCTCTAAATCACATAAAGTATAGGTCAATAGCTGGTATTTAGCACTCCTTTTAGTAAATCTGCCTCTCTATGTGTATAATGTTTAAAATGTATATATAATAAACAAAAGTATCTGAATATTATTTTTCACTTAATTTTAAAGGTAATAAAAAAATCTAATATGAACAAAAAATTTGTCCTTAAATTTACTTACATTGTAAAGAGAAAAGTTATCAGTTTCAGTGATACTTCCACCCTTCACACGGTACCCTTTTATTTTGCCCTTCTGGACATCAAATTGCGTCCCTTGCCCATGACGATTGACACTCACTGGTGTGCTCACTTATTTATACCTACAGCAAACCCTGTCATGTGGCATTCTGGGCCGAGTTTATCCTATACCAGGAGTGCTCATAATATTCTTATATGACACTGCAAACATAGCTCACCTTCTCTCTGATCTTCCTGCTGTAGTAAAGTTTCCTCAGGTCTCCACTGACCACCTGACATGCTTTATCCACTTTTGTCAACACAGTCACTTGTGGAATGTCTACAAAATCAATATTCAAAATAAAGGCAAGTAATACATAAAATAACATTTCAGGAATTTTTAACAAAATCAACAGATGACTGTAGTCTTAAAATTTCAATTGTTTACAGGAAAAATATTGACTGTGTACATTCACATGTAAATCCCACATCAAACTCAAGACCTTAAAAAATAACCAACTCACTCAGTTCAGAAGCTTTCTTTCGAACTGTCTTCATTTTCTCCATCACACTGGAATCCATTCTTGAGATGGCATCAGCAGAAACAACGCTCACCAGACAGTGAATTTTATCACATGTTTCGGGGCACTGCTTGTACTTTGGGTTGTCCTCAGTTATAGGTTTCTGAGCATCAAACTAAAACAGAGAAACAAATATTTCCAGATTTCTCCTCAATGTGTTGTCATTTGCGACCAGCAAGGATTGGTACTGGCTGGTGATAAATACTGGGCATCAATACTACAACAGTTACCTGTATAAACTGGGACAGAGTGTGTACTTACTTTATAGTTATTTAAAATGTGACCCTCTAAAACTTTGATGATGTCCTCAGTTTGTATCCCTCCAAAGTCAGGTTCAAGTCCCATGATGTCACAGAAAACAAAGGGATAACATCCACCTCCACACTTCTTCATCTTGTGTGTTTTGATCTAGAAACAAATTCAAACACATGGTAATCAGACATGGTGGCACTGCAGTGTTATTGGCTATGTGTAATTCTTGGGTTCTGTGGTTTATATGTGTCCATGGAAAAAATGTCCCAGCCCTTCTTTGATACACTACATGCTGCCCTAGAGTTTAGAGCTTTGGGCTGCAGTCAGTTTTGTTCAGTTTAGTTCATTTTCTAGCTTCTACACTGTTCCACAAACCATTATCCTAGCATCACTGCACATCTTAACAGTCCAGTGTTTAGAAAAGCTAATTTAATCTGTCCTCATAGCTAGCATTAGCTGCTTCAGAGTTAGCAGAGGTGAGTTTATTATGGCTAAACAGATTTGCTAAACAAATTGACCAATTTGGTCAAGCAACATGGAAACCTCAGAGAAGTAAAGTCTACTGTATAGCCAGCTGAATCAC
Organism: Semaprochilodus insignis; assembly: GCA_034552555.1. Classification (NCBI taxonomy): domain Eukaryota; kingdom Metazoa; phylum Chordata; class Actinopteri; order Characiformes; family Prochilodontidae; genus Semaprochilodus; species Semaprochilodus insignis. The sequence continues at coordinate 23,043,687 of CM067495.1, read as the reverse complement.
TGATTAACACATGCAGCAAGCACAGCATCATGGGTAAAAACAGAAGGACTCTTTTAGAAATCACAGAAGGAGTATGTAGGACACCAAGATGGCACAGCTGCTAGTTCAGCTAATTATTTTAAATATCTTAGCAGGTGCTTACAGCACAACTTCCCTAATGGGACTAGAAAGAGAGACCACTAAAGAGGTCCAACTCTACATCACGTGAACCCATGTGATGGACAGACCCATGGTTATATTGCACTGGTCATGCGTTAATTAGCAAGCAATGCCTGCATTAATTTGCATAACAAATCCTCTAAATCACCTAAAGTATAGGTCAATAGCTGGTATTTAGTACCCCTTTTAGTAAAACTGCCTCTCTATGTGTATAATGTTTAAAATGTATATAATAAACAAAGTATCTGAATAATATTTTTCCCTTAATTTTAAAGGTAATAAAAAAATCTAATATGATATCTAATACAATAACCCTGGAGGAACTGTCGTGTCAACCTGTTTCTGCAGTGAGGGATGTGAGGAGTTTTAAAAAGCCAACAAGCACTGAAAAAAAAATTTGTGATTGTAAAACTATCAGAAACAATGAGATTATTGATCACTTACTGAAACTGTGAAGGTTTCTCCAGATTCTGCCGAGCCTACTAGAGCTCTAATGACATTACAGCCTATGAGGGTCTTTTGAACAGAGTTTATAAAGCATGACTTCCCTGCCCCAACTGGTCCATACAGCAGAATCCTAAGGGGCTCCACAGTTTCGTTTAACTCCTCCAGGTCTTTCAATATCTTTTCTTTTTCACTGAGAAAGACAGAATACACACACAAAGTCATTAAACAAATTAATCTTAGATATTTTATATAGTAGGCAAACATGTTCTTACCTCCATTTTACTGGCCTCCAAGGATCGTTTAGCTCTAAGCAATAAAAGTAATTTTACAGTGTTAGCAGAATAATTTAGCACTGAAGGTTAGACAGTATAGTATTTAAAGCACCCTGTATTTACTTTTTAAAGATAATCACAGCAGTAATTTAGAATTGTGAATTGGCTCTAAACTAATTTAGTTCTGTAATATTATGGTTATGATACAGGGCTTAGAGCTGTGCTATTTGAACTGTAACACAAAGCTTAGTGTTATGGTATTACTGCTTTAACACAGGGATTAGTGCTGTGATATTAGTGCTATAATACAGGGTTTAGTGTTATGATATCAGATTACTGTACTATGATGCAGATCTTAGTGTGTTCATGAGGAATGTTGCAAAGTGTGATCAGCCTATTTGAGGTTCATTACACTGATACCATTACTGATTTAATCAATGTGTATGGTTATGTTAATTATTGTTATTTTCCCATGTTTTCCTGAACAGGTAAGACTTACCTGGTGGAAGAGAAGGAGGATGTATTTCCTTCTTTATCATCAAGTGACCATGGAAGAAACAGATTTCATAAAGTTACACGCCTGAGTACTGATTTGTTCCACCTGCCAGTCATCACCCAGTCTGCTTATAAACTCCAGACACATACATTGTGAGGTTTTGCCAAACCTAGTTTGCAATTCTGAGCGTTTCTCTCTTGCCTTTCTCTTTCCTGATTCTGGTTTTGACTTTCCTTCTACTTCGACTCTCCCTTTAGATTCTCCCTTTATCCTTGTTGCCTGATTCCTCGCCTCAATGGTTTTCTACCCTCCTTCCGTTCCCCTGACTACTCTCTCTTGATATCCTGGTTCTCGACCTACGCTTGTCTCTTTACCAATGACCTGGCATTGCCTTTTTGTTATGCATGCTCTTCCTTTGCTGTTGTGTATAGTTACCAGATTGTTCAATAAAACCTCTTTAGCTTAGACGTTTAGCTCTGCGTGTGTCGCACCAAATTCTTTGTGCCTGACACATATGCATATAGGCAGGATAATACAGACTACAAATTTGAAAATCTGTGCACTTTCTTTTCTTTTTCTGTATTTCAAAATCAAGTAATAAAATACAGGAAATGGGTCTATTGTAAATTTTGGTTCTGTTATTGTCAGTAGAAATTCAACACATATCTTGTTGTTTCACAAACTTATCATAAAAGCATATAACAATCAGAAACAACAAACATTTTCATATTTTCTGTTCATTTCATATTCGTTTTGAAAAAAAAAATCAAATAACAAAAATGCATGTATTCTTTTTTCCATGTTGGAGTGTGGCCTGTCACACATGCATTTAAATAATGAAATTTTTCCATTTTCTTTTTGCCTAATAATGTGATTCACTCTCTACAGACATGTTATGGAATAATGGTGCTCATATCTGTCTAAATAAACCAGCTCAAAATCTCACTAATTTAAAAGAAAAGTTGAGAGAGCACAGAAGAAAATAGGGATGTTAATAGATAGGGCATAAACAGGACAAACTCAGTCAAAATTGAGATTTGAAACTGGCTAGCTTCCTCTAAATCATGTATCATTTTGGTTTCTCAGTCCATTTCTCAAAATATATTCTGAGTTGCTGGAAAGTTTTGGATATCTGCCTCTCTCTTTGGACTAGAGAAAAAAAAATTTTGTCTTTTGGCTATGGATGGAGAAAAGTCAGGAAAGAAGCTCAATGTCAACCAGTCTTTCAATCAGCTCTTTCATTGTAACCAAGAAGCTCGAAAATGAAGATCCATGGCTTATTCTGGTTTATGGATTTAGTGGTTTAGTGGTGGACCCCCAGTGTAAACGAGGTGTGGTAGTTCCATCTCTCTTTGATCTCTTTGCCTGCTAGTGCTGGAAGTCATTGTGGTAACAACCACTTGATGACGCACACTGCATCATCCCCTTTGTGACCTGGGGTACTAAGTAATGGGAAGTAAAACTGAAACCTTGAAATCTTGTGGCTCACCAAGTCAAACGCGTTTGGATGATTGAAGACCCAGGTGAGTACAACATGGTCCATGACCATGTAGAAGTGTCATCCCTTAAGATATTACCTCCACTTCTCAACTGTTCACACTACAACTAGGCACTCCTTCTCTGAGGTGGGGTAGTTTCTTTCTGCTCCCTAAGGGTTTTGAGGCATAAGCAATAACTGAGCTCCTGCTCATCAACCTCCTAAGTAAGAACAGTACTAGATTCTCCTCTCTGGCATTTAGTCTGGAGCAGAGACGTTTTACTGAAGTAAGGTGGGATCAAGACTGCTGAAGTGTCCTGTCCATCTCTTAAAGTCCTGTCCATCTCTTAAAGCCGACCTGGCAGTACTCACTCAAGGATGAGAGAGCTGAAAATAGTTGCTCCATAGAGAATCTTGTGCTGCCATTCTTCTTGGAAATCAGAACTACAGGAATGGCTCATGGGCAGGTTAATAATTATGCTTTTCCTAGGCATGTCATCTGTTGCCTTCGTTAAGAACAGCAGTTTCTCCAGAGACACCAAGCATGGCCTTTGATAAATGGAGAGTTCTTTAATGGTGGTGATGCAAGGTAGGACAACAATGCACATAGATGGCCATTGATGTACAATCTGTCTTGGACACCATAGGTTTATTTATTTGCACTATTACACTTTACTATATATACTGTACAGCTTAACTCCTGGACACTCTGGACACTTTACTGTATATACCGTACATCTAAACTCCTGGACACTCCACTTTACTTAAATAACAATATATGCACATGTTTATTATGTTAATCTCTCCACCTATTGCTGTAATTCTGGATTGGGGGATTTACTCACATTCCAGTTGAATTTGCTTGTAATTAAACATGTTGGCTGTCTAGAACAGTAAGTGAAACTGACACTGAGACAATGGTTGGGACATAAAATGAGCATATATTTGAAAGTCCAGCTCAATCATATCTTGAGCAGCTTGTGAGTCTCCATTGGCAAGGAAGAAGTTTTGTGCTCTGCTTTGCCCTTATACCTCATTCTTATCCTTAAGCACTTCCCAAGATGACTCCTAAAACAAGTATGTACCTGTGTCTGCTATGGCTGTGACCTCTTGTCCTCTTATGAGGAGTGGTAATGTCAAGGTCCTGACCTGAGGTGCAGATGTTGGATCACACTAGCATGATTTGAATTTTGGGCTGAGCTTTTTTGGTAGCTTTGGAAGCATGGGGATTCCTTTGTTGGGTTTGGCTTCAGTAGCTCTTTGCAGCAGGCAGGTCGCTTTCCAACCACTCATTGTCTCATCCACTGACTTAATAATCCCTCTCAGCAAACTTCCCAGCCATGGATTGCAGTTCCTTAGGACGGCTTGCAGCAGATCTATTTCAGACATGTCTTCTATCCACCTATGACGGAGCCCAGTACTGGAAGGCAAAATCCCTGATGCTCTAATGGAAGGGCACATGAATCTAAGGGCATTAAAGTCTGAAGACATTTCTCTAGCTGTTTCTCACTTTCTCACTGTTTCTCACTACTTACAGCAGTGCAGAAGCTCCTGCAGCTTCACATCTATAACTTTTTTGAGATTCTCGTCTTGTCACTGCAAGTGATAGGCAAGCTGCTCCTCAGTGACTCTGTCATTCTGCTCCAGCTCTGCCCCTAAAGTCTAAAGTTAATCTCAAGCTGTCATGATGTTCTCAGTGCAACTGAGCATCCCCTGGAATTTGCATTCAAGTCTGTAGACTCAGGCCTCCACACCCATTAGGTGCTCTGGCAGATTGAATTAATTGGTGTCCTCAGTGGGGCAGGGTGATGGGGCAGTGGCTACTCCAAAACTTCCTCTTGCCCAACTGCTGAACTCTCTTCCTCTTCCTACTCATCAAATGTCATTTCATTAAATGTTCAAATGACTATTGATTATTGAGAGTGTCAATAATCTCCCTGACAACATCCCATCAGGTGGTCCAGCAATGAAATCCAGTACAGGTAAGGATCCCTCCATCACCTCTGCATGTTCATAAGAAACACAGACAACAATAACAGAGGCTCACAGATAGAGATCACTAGCTCAGAGCACAAACACACAGACTCTATTTTCATAATTTTTAGGGGACTTCAACAGAGTTAAACTCAACAGCAAACTGCCTAAATACAGACAGCATGTTACCTGCCCCAACAGGGAGAGAAATACTTTAGATCACTGCTACACTCTATTAAGGGGTGCATATCGCTTCTTCCAGTCTACAGACAGAAGCTCAAGTGTGTCAAACAATCATCAGTACTGTAAAAAAAAGGCTTCTGGACTGCATTGATCTAACAGGCAGTTGTGTGTTTGGCAATGTTAAAAGCAACCTGGATGAATACACTGTGACACTGTGACATCATGTCTGCCTTGAAAACTATGACTTTCCTTAGGACGCACATTCGCAATAAGGAAAAGGTGGGAGGGGTATGAGGTTGGAGTAGACGGGGAGTGTTCTGGAGCTGCCAGCACTAAAGCGACCCATAGTGTACAACTCAAGAAGTGCAGCACAGGAAATATAATTTAGTGCAGGAAACAGAAAGCAGATTCAGTTAGGCTACAGATGGTCCATGGAACCATGGTCCTTGTTAACACTGCTTATTAACTATGTGTCCTAAGCTGTGGTCTCAACCTGAAGTTAGGCTGAGGTACGTTGATCCTTGAATCTCCCTCGACTGGTGACATTTTTGTTTTTATTTCAAAACGAATATGGACTGAATGGAAGATGAACAGATTTATTTAACCACATTTTTAATTTCCTGTGACTTTAACTGAAAATAAACATACATATATGGTCACAGAAGAAATAAATACAGGACTATAGGTAATTTGACATTTTTTGTATAGGATTTGGATATGTGGGAAGAGACCCTGGTACTGGACATTTGGCCACCACTGGCTTTGGAGATCAGTGCCCACTAGATATAACTGGGCCACCACTGGCTTTGGAGAGCAGAACTCAATAGATATAATTAGGCTCCCCTTCATTCCCAGCTTTGGCTCTTTAAACTAGTTCCTTGATATGATTAGGTTCCTGTCCTACTCAGGGGTTCCACAGGGTAAGGGGCCCCAAACAGTTGTGAGGAAACTCACAAGCCCCTAGCTGGTGGCCACTGGTGTTGGAGTTTGTCCTGATGAATGAATGGGTTGCCTCAGTGTGAACTGAAATCACAGGGAGGAAAACGTTGACTATTGTGTGTGTGCTTATGCAACAAACAATAGTTCAAAGTATTCTTCTTTTCTTGGAACGAATATGTTCTGGACATAAAGTGGAAGTGAGGTGTTGAGCTGTCAAATGATCACCATCAGGTGGGGATCAGATGTCAGGGAAGTCTGGTTTCATAACTGGTAGGCCTTAGTGAACAGTGAGGGTGTGTAGGTAATGGCTGACAAAGGCCCCAGTCTAGGATGGCTTTCTCAACAGATTACCCAAGGGCAAAGCCAGCAGCAGTGGTGGTGGTGGCAGAGGCAAAATCCAGAACATGGAAGGAGTTTGGAGAGGCCACAGAAAAAAAAAAACTTTTGGTTGGTTTCAAAAAGGTTCTGGACAACCATTCAATGGCTCAGGAGCAGTTGAAGTGTCTTTCGTCATGTTGTACTCAGCAAAGACAGATAAACTCTTTGTCTGAGGATATTACTGCTTAGTGGAAGGAGCACATCATGGATGCTTGTAATAGTGACCATCACTAGTCTAAAGGTACACTATAAAACCAAAAGTATGTGAACATTCTAATGACTGTGTTCAAGTCTTTTAGCCACACCCATTATTAATAGATGTATAAAATCAAGCACACATCCATGCAATCTCCTTAGACAAACAATGGCAGTAGAATGGGTCGTACAAAGGAGCTGTTGTTGATGGCCAACTTTTTGAAATTTCTACCCTGCTAAATCAGACACGGTCCAAGTGCTGTTATTGTGACACATACAGTTCCACACTTCCTCTAGAAGAAAAATCATCACAAACACTCCATCAGGAGCTTCATGTAATAGGTTTCTATTTAAGAGCAGCTGCCCTCAAGCCTAAGATCAGTGAACTCTGGGAAATGTAATTCGGGAGATCGACGGTATCAGGAGAAACCTGGAGGTGTGACACCCAGCCTTAAAAAGTTGACAAAAAAGTTGTCTTTTCGGGTTTTTATATGTAATGCTAATAATGGTAATAAATGGTAAAATAATGCAGACATTTTGAAATATCAGTGTAATTCCTCTTGAGTCTATGGCATATAGTTTTCACTAAATTCATAGAGACTTACCGCATAGTCATTGGCAAAGTAAAAAATATCCCTCAGTGCTTTGAGAATTATAACATCAATATTTTCATCTTCAGTGACCTCCTCATGATAGTTCTTCACAGGGTAGATGTTGTTCACGGGGATGCCCAGTGTATGACTGCTAATCTCAACCTGAAGCAACAAAGTAAAAATGTATCATGTTCCACATGAATTTAGATTTTTCACTCTGTATTGTACATTATGTACATGTTTTTTTGACCATACTGACCATAATTTGTTCAAATACAAGCAATTAAGTAAGTTTAAATATTTAGAAATGCATAACTTAGGCATGTAACTTCTCCATTGTTAGCTATAGGCCTCAGCTGGTGTCTGTTTAACAGACCAAAATCAGGATTTGAGGAGTGGAGAAGGCAAAAAGGGGGTAGTTAAATTCAGACCAGTTTCCTTCAGAAAACTTGTGAGCCTGTAACATGGGGAGCTCAGAAACAGAGAGGGGATCCATTTAGGTAGGATTTATTGAGCAAAAACATCAAAAATGACAAAAAAACATGAAACACAAAAAGGTCCAAAAGTGCAAAGCCCAGAAGTTGACCAAAACCAAAACAGGAATTCCAAAAATCACAACACCCAGAAAATAACAAAGTCCAGAAGCTATTCAATCTGACAGAAAAATGAAACACAAGGATTATCAAGATAACAAACTCTTACAGGGACCACTAGGCTTGTCAACAGTCTCATGGTTAATGCGCCACAAACGCTTAGGGAAAGGAAGGCTATTTAAAGGTAAGGGTAATTGGCTGGGATAGGGAGCAGGTGAGAAGGGGCAGATATGGGAGGGGCTAGGTGAAAGGGAGCAGGGGCAAAACTCATCAGAACTCAGTTCGACCTCTGGTGGCTGGCGTGGGAAGTGTCCCGAGAGTGTATCTCCTGGGAAGAACTGACAGAGCCTAAATCCCAAACAGTAAATTTGTAGAGCAGCGCAGTGACTGAGGAAGAGAAAGCAGCATGCTACTGTGCCTGAGATCCAAAATTTGGTAGGATATCCCTGGTAACAATGCAGTCTGTTAAAATTTTGCTCAAGACCACCTGGATGTTCCACAGTATTTCAGGGAACAAGTTCTTTGGACAGATAAGACCACAGTGGAATGTGTTAGCCCAGATGTACAACAGCATGCTTGGAGGAAAAAGGACCCTGCACAACAACACCTCATCCCAACTGTGAAGCATGGTGGAGAGAGCATAATGGTTTCCCACACAGAAATGTAATATATGACATATGCCCCTATATCAAGTGTGGGTTTTCCCATGTATGTTACCTATAAGGCGACTTATTTTTGTCACACACATACATCCTCTGAGTATATGTGGATATAAGTTCATTACACATTTGAAAATCCCATAATAAAATGTGTATATGTATATATGGAAAATATCTATAGGATTCATTTTCATATTGTATTGTATGTAGTTTCCATATACGCTATATTGCCAAAAGCATTCACTCACCCATGCAAAGCGTTGAATTCAGGTGTTCCAAGCACTTTCATGGCCACAGGTGTACAAAACCCTGCACCTAGACATGCAGACTGCTTCTACAGACATTAGTGAAAGAATGGGTCCCTCTCAGGAGCTCATTGAATTCCAACGTGGTACCGTGATAGCCAGCCCAGTCGTGAAATTTCCTCCCAACTAAATATTTCACAGTCGACTGTCAGTGGCATTATTACAAAGTGGAAGCGAATGGGAAACACAGCAACTCAGCCACAAAGTGGTCGGACACAGAAAAGGACTATTCTGAGGTGCATAGTGCACAGACGTCACCAACTTTCTGCGGAGTCAATCACTACAGACCTCCAAACTTCATGTGGCCTTCAGATTAGCTCAGGAACAGTGTGTAGAGAGCTTCATGGAATGGGTTTCCATGGCCAAGCAGCTGTATCCAAGCCTTACATCACCAAGCGCAATGCAAAGCGTCAAATGCAGTGGTGTAAAGCCCCGTCACTGTGGAGTCGTGTTCTCTGGAGTGACCAATCACGTTTCTCCATCTGCCAATCTCTGCCAATCTGATGGGCACGACAAGGTTTGGCAGTTGCCAGGAGAACGGTACACGTGTGAATGCATTGTGCCGAGTGTAGTTTGGTGGAGGGGGGATTGTGGTGTGGGGGAGTTTTTCAGGAGTTGGGCTCGGCCCCTTAGTTCCAGTGAAAGGTGATCCTAATACTTCAGTACACCAAGAGATTTTGGATACATTCATGCTCCCAACTTTGTTCCAACATGCCTGCGCACCAGTGCACAAAGCAAGGTCCATAAAGACATGGATGAAGTTTGGTGTGGAAGAGCTTGACTTGTCTGCACAGAGTCCTGACCTCAACCTGATAGAACACCTTTGGGATGAATTAGACCAGAGACTGCGAGCCAGACCTTCTCGTCTATTAGCGTCTGAGCTCACACATGCACTTTTGGAAGAATGATCAGAAATTCCCATAAACACATTCCTAAACACTGTGGAAAGCCTTCCCAGAAGTGTTGAAGCCTTTATAGCTGCAAAGGGTGGCTCTTTAGCACAGCGCAGCTGTATAAGTCTGCCACTGAATGTGCTTCTGTTTTTCAACTGTAGCATGCAGCGGGTTATTGTCCATGAGGCGTGAAAAACAAGAACGTTCGTGTTCTGTAATAAACAATGCAGAATCCTGCCAAACCTCCCTTTTTGTTGATTTTTACTTTTATGCATCATTCGAACACAGCAGCTGCCATTTACATTGCTACCCATAATACCGTATACATAATTACATTAAAATTAAATGAGGTTTAAATTGGCATTTTGGAGACACTTATTTTTCTTTGGACGTTGATGATATGCACTATATATTAAGTGTATATATAGTATACAGAATATTAAATAAATAAAACTAAATTATTATCTTCACTTTAGATGTAATTAGCAAGTGGTATGATTAAAAAATTCTAAATGCTTTCATTTTTTCTTACACTGTAAAGAAGAAACACACAGAGGTAAGTTGAATCTAATTCCCTTTCAGGTTTGTATTTGGTTCCTTTTAAAGTATATACTATACTGCATACATAGCTTACCTTCTCTCTGATCTTTCTGCTGTAGTAAAGTTTCCTCAAGTCTCCGCTGACCACCTCACATGCTTTATCCACTTTTGTCAACACGATGACTTGTGGCATGTCTACAAAATCAAGATACAAAAGATATATAAGAGCAAGTAACACATATAATAATATTTGAGGATTTTATAGGAAAGCAAAAAATCATCCTCAACCCTAAAATCTAGATTCTTCACAAGTAAAAAATGTAAATCCCACATCAACCTAAAGAATTAAAGATGATAAATAACCAACTCACTCAGTTCAGAAGCTTTCTTTCGAACAGCCTTCATTTTCTCAATCAAATTGCGATCCATTCTTGAGATGGCATCAGCAGGACCAATGCTTATCAGACAGTGAATTTTATCACATGGATCTGGGATCTCTTTGTAGTTTGGGTGGTCCTCAGTTATAGGTTTCTGAGCATCAAACTAAAACAGAGAAAGAAATATTTTTAGATATTTTCAGATTTCTCCTCAATATGTTGTCATTGAGCCCAGCATGGCTTTTGTTCTGGCTTGGATATACTGGTGAATTGATACCACAACAGCTAACTGAATAATCTGGGACAGAGTGTGTACTCACTTCATAGTCATCTAAAATGTGTCCCTCTAAAACATTAATGATGTCCTCAGTTTGTATCCCTGCAGGTTGTCTTTCCTCGCAACCCCCCTCAGTTTTTATCGTCTTGTCAGGTTCAAGTCCCATGACGTCACAGAAAACAAAGGGGTAATATCCACCTTCAAGCTTCTGCATCTTGTGTGTTTTGATCTAGAAACAAATTCATATTCAAATCATATTCAAACATAGCAGCATTGTAGCATTGTGGCTCCTGTGTGTGTACAATCTGAGAGAGTAAGTGAAATTAAACAGGGATTCTGCCATATCACACCTTTCCAAATGCACTCTGCATTTGGAGTTAAATTGAGTTAAATTCATTCCTCCAGCTGAAAACACACTTGCTTAAAAAGATTTAATAGGCTCTTTTTACATTTCCAATTTTTTGATGGACTCATAGCTCATAGCTGCATTAAGTTATTTTCCTTAAACACATACAATAACACTGAAGGCCAGGTCTAAGAGTAAGAGATTCTGCACCGTATCATTTGAGTTAAATACAAAAAGAACCTTACCTGAGGTTTATTGGCTTACAGGCCTGGTGCCACAAGGGGGCAAAAGGGGGGAATACTGTGCCCTCCAGTTTTGTCTAAGTGTTATTTGTCCTGCAACTTAGACTTTTTTTCTGGAGGCTAGACGTTCAAACTTCTTACTGGAAATTGTCTGATGGGAACCCATAAGATGGAGCTACATGCTGCTCAGTTTAGTGTTCTGTTGATGAATCAAAACTTGTAAACTTGTAAACTGGTCCTAACAGCCCAACATGGAAAATGTCACACTTCCATCCAGTACATCAGGGGTTAACAACCTTATAGACTCCAGTTCCCAGAATCCACCAGGCGAACACGTGACAGTATGCCTCCAGCCGGCAACCAATAGCAGATCGGCTTCGCCCGAGTTTTGATTTGGAACACCTGTATCTTTGCCTATTTATACTGTGTTGTCTGTCTTCCTCGTTGTGAAGTATCGTTTCTGTGTTACAGTGCATACCAAGCCGTTTACATTCGTGTTTTGACCTTCTGTTACCGTTTCTCTCGCTTGTTCTTTGGACTTTGATTTTTGCCTTTACCTTCGTTGCTCTGTTTGCCACCCCTCTGACCTTTCGCCTGTTTATTGGTTTTTTGGATCTTGGATTTTCCCTGCTTTTCTTATTAAAACAACTTTAGCCTGCTCACATCCTGCTTGCTTCAAATCCTTGTTCATTCAAAGTGAACAATTGGAATGAATGTGGATGAAAACATGTGGCCAAATAATGCAGACCAGGAAAAGTCAGCATTTATAAAAATCTGTGTATATTGTCTTTGGTAGATCAAGTGAAGTACTGTTTTTATAGTTTCTATCACTTAATTTGCATCTATACAATAAAGCTGTATCCTGTTCTGTAGCGTTTTCAAATGAGATAATTGTTTTTCATTCACTGTAAAAACTCAATTCAACCTAAAGAATGTTGTGTCAAGCTGCCTGTTTCAGCAGAGAGCTTACTTCAGTTGCTGTTTATGGGGTGACAGTACTCTGACAGAGTATTCCAGCTGTAAGAACACTAGTGTTGATGTTTTGATGGAATTACTGTATTATGCAGTGGATCTGGAGCACAACAGATGCACTAGACACACAGTATGAGAGACTTAAAATAGGTAAATAGCTGGGACTGCTATCCTTAACTTAAATATGTGTACATATTTTGCATGTGCTATATTGTGGTGAACTGTGGGGCTGGTTAGTGGTGTAGAGGGTTAGTATTGGTGCCTACTGTCATTGTGGAATGTGTGGCCACTGCTGCCGTGTTCAATAAAATAGTTCTTAGGTCTAAATAGTTAGGTCTAAAGTGCTATGTTTTCTGCTTCTGCTTACTCTACACAGATGCCACGGTATTTTGAGATGTTTTTTTGCAGTGATCTTTTTTTTGCAATTGCATGAAATGCATGAAGTGAACTGTTGTGTCAAGCTGCATGTTTCTGCAGTGAGGGGTTTGAAAAAGTCAACTAAAGAATACTTTTTTTGGTGATATTAAAAAAAATTAAGAAACAGTGAGATTAATGAGTACTTACTGAAAGAGTGAAGGTTTCTCCAGTTGCTGACGCTGCAGAGCTTTCTAGAGCACTAATGACATTACGGCCTAAGAGGGCCCTCTGAACAGTGTTTATGAAGCATGACTTCCCTGCCCCAACTGGTCCATGCAGCAGAATCCTAAGGGGCTCCAAATGTGGCTTTAAATCTCTCAGGTCTTTCAATATCTCCTCTTTGTCACTGAGAAAGACAGAGGATTAGAGTTATACAGATTACACACACACACAGAAAACTCAGCCTTCACTCTCAAATAAAGCATTAAGTCAAATTTAATCTCAGATATTTTATCTAGTAGGCAAACGTGTTCTTACCTCCAGTTTACTGGCCTCCAAGGATGATTTAGTTCTGAGTAATAAAATGAAGTCACCAGGGATTAATTAGACAGCAATGCCTGCATCATAAATATTTATTTATTTTTATATCTCTAAATATTTCTAAATATTACATTTCTAAATTAGTGCTATGATATTATTGTTAGGATATTAATACAGCCAATCACATTATTATGGCCTTTCTAACTTTAACGGCAACAGCATGTAGCTCACAAAGAAAGTCACGTTTTCACGGCATTCTCTGGGCCCACTCATCCATGTGGAAGGTACTCTCAATTTGGGTAAGAATCCATCCTTGCAGATCACGTACACCCATATATGCTAATTACATACATGATCATTTTTTAAGTAGTTTAAATAAAATAATGTAAATGTAGTATTGTAAACTGTATACACATACACACATATGGCAGCATATTATAGACATTTTTTGATCCATGGACCTTCTGTTCACTTGATTTTCATTAAAAATGAGAAACTGATCATTTGCGTTTGATAGTAATCACATCAAAGTACGAACAAACAGCAATAGAAAAAGGGTTGTATTTTATTTATGCTATTTTTAAATTTCCTATCACACGGAAATTAATAAGCAGAAGGCTCGTATAGTCTCAGAAGCACACAATACCGTTGTATGCCCTGGCATATCGGTAGACTTTATTATATTTTACATAGATGTTTGTACATTTGACCAATATATGCTACTGTCGGATGCTACAGATTACAGCCGTGATTGTCTCTGTGTGGATATAACAGTTCATTTTTAATTTTCCTTGTAAATAGCACAATAGAGCCTTGTACTGCTTAACTCATATTTGATCTGGTGAGCACCAACAAAAAATCTAATGACCAAATGATTTGGTACACAGACCATATTTGCAATTGCATTTCCAATATAATTCCAATTAATTAATATGTAATACAAATTTAAATGCAAAATGTGTATTTGCAAGTCTTTGTATAAAGGCTGGAAAACATTATGGAAATTATTTCTTCAACCAGAAATGCTATTTCTGTCTTTTGGTTTTGGCTCTGGCTTATCCTTCTGGTTTCATGACTCTGTCCGCTCCCTTTTTGATTGCCTAGATTCTCGTTTGGCTGTACTGCTGGTTTGTTAATAAACCCTTGCTCTGCCTTCAGCTCAGCACGCATTCCTTCCAAGTTTGTCTTACCTGACAAAATACTTCACCTATGAGTTTATGATGGCTGAGCGCAAGGATTTACATTTTCAGGCTGTAAGTAGTCAAGGTAGGCTTCTTGGTCAACACAATCAACCATTTGACTCACTCACTAGCTCTGTCAGCAGGCTAGCACAACAACAGACTGAGCAGCAGTCACAGCTGTCGCAGATATCCTCTAACCTTTGTGAGATTGCCTTACAAATGCACTGGCCAATTCTCCTGTGACCAGCCCATTCCCAGTTAGCAAACCTGATAAGTTTGATGGTTCCCCAAATTTGTGTAGAGGATGTCTGTTACAGTGCTCTATCTATTTCTCTAGCTATCCTCCTAGCTCAGATAAGGCACTTATTTCTTTTGTTATTTCTCGTCTAACTGGTAAAGTATTGGACTGGGCTCTGGCTGTTTGGTCGGTGTATGAGCAGGACACCGACCATTTCATTGGGGACTTTAAACCTGTGTTCGACCACCCCCATGAAGGCAGGTCAAACAGGGAACTTCTCGTTCAGCTGCGCCAAGGGAATAGATCCGTGGCAGATTATTCCCTTGAGTTCCACACCATGACCACTGGTAGCGGTTGGAATGAGCCAGCACTACTCACCATTTATCACAACAGCCTTACCAGGAGATCCTTAACGAACTCATTTGTAGAGATGGAGGCTTGACCCTGGAGGAACTCATAGCACGCTCCATTCGTCTCGACCAGCTCAAGCACGGTTCCTCCTCAGCTGCTCGCCAGACCACTTTGACACGCACACCTTAGTCACAGCCAATGGTTACCATGTCAACAAATCGACTCCGCTCCACTCCCAGGGTAAGGTCAACACCCAGCAGTGCGACTCTTCTCGGCTCTCTCTGGAAGAGAGGCTCCGTCGAATCCATGGTGGCCTTTGTATGTACTGTGGGGCAATTGGGCATGTGCTGTGGGGTTGCCACAATCGCCCACGGAGATCTCAGACTTTATTCCTGGTGAAACGTGTGGATTCTACTCTACCCATTAATATAGTGAGTAGCCCCACGCAGGGGATGGTTACAAAGTCCCTGTTGATTCCTGTCACATTGTTTTGTAAAGACTCTCCTCATGTTTCTTAGCCCTGAATTGACTTTGAAGCCAAGGGAAACTTCACTGGTCAAACATTGGTCTCTGTTGTTCTCACGATTTGATTTTAAAACAACGTCCCACCCAGGAACTCATAACTCTAAAGCTGATGCCTTATCTCGCATGTGTGATCCTGACGTCAGTGATTCTCGTGACCCTAAACCCATTTTGAACCCTATAATAGTGCTAGCCCCCATCAGAAATCGATGATGAAATCGACCAGATTAATTCAGTTAACGACACTCCTGAAACTTGGCCCCCTACCAAGAAGTACGTTCCAGTCGAGTGTCAAGATCGGTTGATTACCCGGGCCCATTCCTCTCTAACCTCTGGTCATTCTGGAGAGACCCGAACCTATCAATTACTCTCTGGGAAGTACTGGTGGGAGAGCATGGCCTCTGATGTTCATCGCTTTGTTTCTTCCTGTTCGGTATGCTCCCAATGCAAAACACCATGCACGCTACCTGTCAGTAAACTTATTTAAACAGGACTATGGGCCTGAGGAGAGGAGTTGGGTGCCCGCAGCCAATGTCCTAGATCCGGCTTTGGTGGAGGAGTTCTATCGCTGCCATCCATCCCATCCTGCTCCCAGGCGCATGGGTCACCCTAATCGGTTGTCCTTGAGCCCGTCCGCTGGTCGGCGATGTGACCACCCTAGGCGACTTTCTCTGAACCCATCTGCAGTCCGTCAATGAGGTCGTTCGGCAAGGAGGGTCCCTGTTCTAGACGCAGCAGGTCCGGGAATTCGCTTCCATGTGGTCGTGGAGGTGCTGGTCGTCAGGGTCGTCCTCATTCGCTGTATGTCTTGGACTCATTGGGGGGTAATATGTTCACGCTTCCGGGTCTTTACTGACCGTTTCTAGACTCTGTTTGACTTTTGTTTACTCTTTTGTCTTTGCTCTTTGGTTTTGTTCGCTGATCTGACGGTCTTTTGGTTTTGACTCTGACTTATCCCTCTGGTTTCATGACTCTGTCCGCTCCCTCCTGGATTCTCTTGTTTGGCTGTACAGCTGGTTTGTTAATAAACCCTTCAGCTCAGTGTGCATCCATCTAAGTTTGTCTTACCTGACACATTCAAAGTGCACATATGGTCACAGAAGCACATGAAGCAGGCAGTAAATATTGAGCACAGATGTTAAGATAAAAGACTTAGTTCTGACATTTTGAGAGGCTACATTGTTAAATTATAAATTATACATTTTTAAATAATTAATTTGTATTTTATTGCATGAAATAAGTATTTGATACAATAGAAAAAACAGAACTTAATATTTGGTACAGAAACCTTTGTTTGCAATTACAGAGGTCACACGTTCCTGTAGTTCTTGTCTGCACACACTGCAGCAGGGATTTTGGCCCACTCCTCCATACAGATCTTCTCCAGATCTTTCAGGTTTCTGCGCTGTCGCTGGGCAACATTGAGTTTCAGCTCCCTCCAAAGATTTTCTATTGGGTTCAGGTCTGGAGACTGGCTAGGCCACTCCAGGACCTTGAAATGCTTCTTACGGAGCCACTCCTTAGTTGCCCTGGCTGTGCGTTTCGAGTCATTGTCATGCTGGAAGACCCAGCCACGACCCATCTTCAATGCTCTTACTGAGGGAAGGAGGTTGTTGGCCAAAATCTCACGATACATGACCCCATCCATCCTCCCTTCAATACGATGCAGTCGTCCTGTCCCCTTTGCAGAAAAGCACCTCCAGAGTATGATGTTTCCACCCCCATGCTTCACGGTTGGGACGGTGTTCTTGGGGTTATACTCATCCTTCTTCTTCCTCCGAACACAGCGAGTGGAGCTGATACCAAAAAGCTCTATTTTGGTCTCATCTGACCACATGACAGATGGTCACTGGCGGACTTTAAACAGGCCTGGACATGTGCTGGCATGAGCAGGAGCACCTTGCGTGCCCTGCAGGATTTTAAACCATGACGACGTAGTTACTAATGGTCCTCTTTGAGACTGTGGTCCCAGCTCTCTTCAGGTCATTGACCAGGTCCTCCCGTGTAGTCCTGGGCTGATTCCTGACCTTCCTCTTTCTTCCATTTTCTAATAATTGCTCCAACAGTTGTTGCCTTCTCACCAAGCTGCTTGCCTATTGTCCTGTACCCCATGCCAGTCTTGTGCAGGTCTACAATTTTGTCCCTGATGTCCTCAGACAGCTCTTTGGTCTTGGCCATAGTGGAGAGGTTGGAGTGTGATTGATTGAGTGTGTGGACAGGTGTCTTTTATACAGGTAACGAGTTCAAACAGGTGCAATTAATACAGGTAATGAGTGCAGAATAGGAGGGCTTCTTAAAGAAACATTAACAGGTCTGTGAGAGCCAGAATTCTTGCTGATGAAATACTTACTTCATGCAATAAAATGCAAATTAATTATTTAAAAATCATACAATGTGATTTTCTGGATTTTTTTAGATTCTACCTCTCACAGTTGAAGTGTACCTATGATAAAAATTACAGACCTCTCCATTCTTTGTAAGTGGGAAAGCGGCAGTGTATCAAATATTTATTTTCCCCTACTATATATATATATATGCCAATGCCAAACAGCTTATTTTACCATTGATTTCTTTAGTGTTTGGTGGACAGGATGATTGAAGTTTGAAGAAACAAGACATATTGGAAATTAAACAATTTATTCATTTAACAAACAGGAGGCCCAGTAGCATGTAGAAGAACCTTACACAGCCACAACAACCTGGCATCTCCTCCTCATGCTGGTCACCAGCCTGGTCACACACTGCTGTGGGATGGCATCCCATTCTTCAACCAGCATTTGTCACAAGTCAACAAAGAGGCCAATGTAGTTATGGTGGTCACTCTGGCACGAACAGCACGCCCAAGCTGATCCCGCAAGTGTTCAATGGGGTTGAGGTCAGGACTGCTGGTAGGCCATTCCATCCTCTCCACTCCCAAATTCTGGAGGTAGTTTCTGATAAACCCTGCTCTGTGGGGATGAGCGTTGTCATCTTAGAGGATAGAGTTTGGTCCCAGACTGTGGAGATATGGGATTGCCCCGGTTGCAGAATTTCATCTCAATATCTCTCTGTATTGAGATTGCCTGCAATGAGAAGCCTCATTTTTCCAGTGAGGGAGATGCCGCCCCACACCATCACATTGCCTCCACCAAAAGATGTTAATCTATCGGTGCAGCAATCAGCATAGCGTTCTCCATGTCTTCTCCACACTTTGACCCTACAATCCAACTGCCGTAGGCAGAATCTGGACTCATC
>CM067495.1:22959283-23005617 GCA_034552555.1 Semaprochilodus insignis | reverse complement strand
GTTATGGCCGAGGGGAGCACACAGAACTCATCGCTCGTCGTGACAGCAGTGGAGGTGTGCAAGGCTCTGAAGAGAATAAACCCACGGAAGGCTGCTGGCCCAGACAACATCCCCGGGCGTGCACTCAAGGTTTGCTCTTCAGAGCTGGCTGGCGTGTTTGTGGACATATTCAACCTGTCCCTTGCACAATCTGTTGTGCCATCTTGCTTCAAGACCACCATCATCGTCCCCCTCCCTAAGAAAAGTGTCGTGACCTGCCTGAATGACTATCGCCCTGTTGCACTCACCTCAATTGCGATGAAGTGCTTCGAGAGGATAGTCATGAGTCACATCCAGGAGACCATTCCCGACACTCTAGATCCGCTACAGTTTGCGTACCGTCAGAACCGATCCACTGACGACGCAGTCAACACTGCCATTCACACAGCCCTCACCCACCTGGAGGGCAAGGACACATATGTGAGAATGCTGTTTATTGACTACAGATCAGCATTCAACACGGTCATTCCAACCACACTGGCAGGAAAGCTCCTCACCCTCGGACTGACACCCACCCTCTGCAACTGGGTGCTGAACTTCCTGACGGACAGACCCCAGTCAGTCAGAATTGGCAGCCGCACATCCAGCACAAGATCTGTTAGCACTGGGACCCCCCAAGGCTGTGTGTTGAGCCCCCTCTTGTACACACTCTTCACGTATGACTGCGTGGCCTCCCAGAGCAACACCAGTATCATCAAGTTTGCTGATGATACTACAGTCATCGGACTGATCACTGGTGGGGATGAGACAGCGTACAGGAGGGAGGTGGCTGAGCTGGTGGACTGGTGTGACTACAACAATCTTTCCTTGAATACAGACAAGACCAAGGAAATGATTGTTGATCCAAGGAGGAGGAGGCAGGAGCTACACACACCCCTGTTCATAGGTGAGACAGAGGTGGAGAGGGTGAAAACCTTCAAATTCCTCGGCGTTCACATCAGCAAGGATTTAACTTGGTCACACAACACGCACTACATTGTCCGGAAGTCCCAGCAGCGGTTGTATTTTCTGAGAAGGCTGAGGAAATTTGGCATGTCAGCCCAAATTCTCAGCAACTTCTACAGGAGTACAATCGAGAGCATTCTTACCAGCTCCATCACGGTCTGGTACGGAAACTGCACTGCTCAGGATAGGAAGGCTCTCCAGCGTGTGATCAAGACCGCACAGTCCATTTCTGGAGCAGCCTTCCCCTCACTGCAGGACATCTACAGGACCAGGGTTATCAGGAGGGCCCACAGCATCATCAGGGACAGTACACACCCTCAACACAGCCTCTTCACGCTCCTACCGCCGGGCAGACGCTACAGGAGTGTGAAGTCCAGAACAGCCAGACTGACAGACAGTTTTTATCCACAGGCCATCAGGCTTGTGAACACCTCCTCCCCCCTTCCGCTCTGAAACTGGCTGAACTCTGAACTCTGACTCTGACATGCACCCATTAATATGAGCCCAATACATATTCTGCTGCTACTGTTATCCCATACTGTTTACTTTTGTACTTGCACAGCGCACTTTACACATGCATATGCACTTTACACACAACTTGCACATGCATCCATACAGTACTGTACTCTCACTTCCATACAGTACTGTACTCTCACTTCCATACAGTACTGTACTTTCACTTCTTTTTTACTTAGTGTTTTTCTTTACTCAGTCGTACGTGTATTCTTATTTTTCTCTCCTTTTTATATTGATATTTATTTATTTTTTAAGAATGTCGAAAACGGTGGAACTGCAAAGTAAGAATTTCATTGTACAATGTAACTGCTTGTTATGCTGTGCATATGACAATAAAACTCTTGAATCTCTTGAATCTTGAATCTTGAGATGTTTACATATGTTTAAAAAACAAAGGTGTTCATTTGGTATATACTTTTTTAACATTACTATTTTGCTCTGACTTTTTGTGCATTGTAACAAGAAAACAACGAAACGCGTGTCATACGAGAAACACCTTCAACAGATGAGTTAAAAGGCCCAGAAGAAATGAAACAATATTTGTTAATGTTGAATGTAAGTTCAGCTATTTTTTGCTGCTTTTAACAGATTTAAATGTGGAAACTGGAGTTAAAGCATTATAACTCTATATGACTTGACTTAAGACTTGCTTGACGTATAGAAGGACTAGACTTGGCTTGCTTGAATTTTTCCTCATTAACTCGGGACTTGCTTGAGACTTAAAGGTAAGACTTGAGACTTACTTGTGACTTGCACGTGTGTGACTTACTCCCACCTCTGGTTATTGGTTGTATACTGTACATGTAAATAACTATTTTATATCATTTCCCTGTGTTTTTTCTGTCTCACTGTATGAACAGGTGAGATTTACCTCGTGGTGGAGAAGGACTTGAAGATTCTCCTCCCATGTTTGTCTGTGTAAAACAGAAGACACTGGATCAATACTGTCTGAAGGAAAGGGAAGAGCAGGCTCAGTTAGCATTCTATTCATTTTCATCTCTAGTGTTACATGTCGTAATAAGAGAACCCAGGTGAAAACTTGTAGCACATTATAAAGTGCAATGTAGGACAACAGAGCCTACAGGCTAATAAACAGATTATAAGTGCTATATCAAACAAGAATAAAAAAAAATATTTCACTTTCAGTACAAAAATGGTGTCCTTATATATATGCACAAAAACCATGATGTTAACATGGAGTTAGGATGGAGTAAGGTTTTTACATATCGATGATGTAGCAACAATGAAGCACCTGAATATGTTCAGTACAGTACCAAGAGTTTTAATGCTGCTGACTCCATCCTGTAACTGGAGTTTAACTGTATTGGTATTGGTTTAGGTAAGGGTTATGGATTAGGGGTTAGTATTAGGGCCAAGGTAAGGCCCCACATGCTCGCGCTCCGCTAACCCCCCCCCCCGCAGCTCTCTCGTCTACTGATTGCTGTCAGCTGCAGGATCTGCTTATAAATGCCACACACACACACTGACACAAAGTTTTGCCATCTTTCATAGCAACTCTGAGCGTTTATTCCTACTCTTCTTGTCTATTCGGTTCTGACTTTGTTATTCTCCTCGACCCCTCCCTCTCGCTTTATCCCTTTCGTTTGTCTGCTCGTTGTATTGATCTCTGGTTTCTGACCCTGTTTCTGTTCTCTTGAACTACGGCTCTGCTCTCCCTCCTAGTTTTGTCTGCCTTTCTCTCTGCCTTTCTGGATTTCGACCCTTGCTTTTCCATCTTGTTTATGACGAGGTTGTGTCCTTGTGCGTTGCTGTACTGTTCTTTGTTGTTGTGCAAAGCATCTAGTTCTTTGGTTCTGACAGATGGACTGTAAATGTATCAACAGTGCATCCTGCTGCTACTTTACGGATAAATTGTTGATGTGTTGCTGATGCTGCATTAAGAGTTTGTTAATCATCTACAAAGGATCCAAATAAAGTATTACAGGTTTTTGGACACTACTGTGTAGCTAAAAGATCAGTGTAATAATTGCTTACAAAAGGACTAAAGAAAGAAACATAAGCATTTCAAAGACAAATAAATCTCATCAGAACATTAAACTCCTCACAGTTTTAACTACCTACTGGTTTAGGTTTGGGAACCTACATCAGTATGTTCAATTCATGAGGAAAGAATAAAAACAAAGCTTTCATTCAAGTACCAATTTTAGATTTGTTCCAAGTAGCATCACAAAAAATACCTTTAAATGTTGCAGAGATTTCAAACAGCAAAATACCTTTTTATTAAAAACACACTTTCTAGTCAGGCACTGGTGTTTGGAGCTCATCTTTTAGCAGCCAAAAGACAAGACATCATCATTTTTTTTTCCGGCCTAAAAAACATCTAAAAGTATCTGTTCCATTTTTGTTAGTTACAAATTACTGAAATATCCCATTCACTTTTCCTTACCTTGGTAGACAGTAGTTGTAGCAGTCTCCAGAAGCCTCAGTGAAGAGGGTGTGGATGCTGCAGTTCTGCTGCAGTGAGTCGGTAGGGAGCGGCTTATATGCTGTCCAAAGTGAAAGTAAAAGTATGGCAGAGTGAAACAGCTGCAGTGGATGACAAAGGAATTCTTACTCTGGTGCCAGCTCACAACATTTGGCTAGATCAAGAATGCTCTCCTGAAAGTAGCCGACCTTGTAATAAAGAAAAGACTTAATTAAATAAAATACACAGGGTTTAACACAGGATGCAAACCATTAATAAGCTTTAAAAAATAGGGAAACCAGTTGGTCAACAAAACCATCCAAAACACCCTGTGCAGTTCTAGACCAACATCTAATAGGCTGCTTAATTTAACCCATTATCAATAGAGTTACATAAGTAATGTATCAACAGTACACCCTGCTTCACTACTGCTACTTAGAAGTTGTTCATGTGTTGCTTTTTGGACACTACTGTATAACTAAAAGTTTAATGTAATACGTGGTTGCAGTATACTTGCTTACAGAAGGACTGAACAACATTTCTAGAACAATGTCTAATTGACAGATGCAAATATAAACCAGAATGATTTAAAGAAATGATTATGGAGAAAGAAAAGAACTGCTAATGATCCAAAGCATATTGCATATAACAGCTCCAATAAAGGCAGAAAATTAGCAGAGACAACCCAAATTCAAAGCCCATAGCAATACAATTTGGCAATACAGGACTTTTTTTGGTACCTTTCTAATCAAAGATCCTTGTTTCTAACGATCTGAAATTTTGATTTTCACAGGTGTTTTTCCTAACAACAGACTGTGCAGAACTGTCAAAAGAGTTTGTAGATCCTTGGAATTTGGACAATTTTTTTTAGTACAATTCATATCAATGATACCTGAATGTCATTGCTACTGAGGTCCAATCATTCCATGTACATATTGAGCTCCAACTCTTTCAAGGAGGATGTATGTAGTTTTTTTTTTTTTTTGATCCCAGTTTTTCACAAGTGATTTGTCTAAGATTCCAGAATGCCAGTCTGCAGACAGACAACACAACAGATCACTGACATATCAATTGACTTGGTAGTCCTTGCTGACCTAAGAATGATCAGTTTAGCACAGAGTAGATGCACTCCTGAATCCTGAATGTCATTGCTACTGAAGTACCTTATTTCAGGTACATACTGAGCTCCAACTCTTTCAAGGAGGATTTCTTTTTGTACGTTCCTAATCAAACATCTTGTTTCCTAACCATCTTAAATTTTGACTAGGACTTTGGAATTTGGGGATTTTTTTAATGACAAATTCTGAACCACTGATACCCCATCTGAAATTTTGATTTTCACAGGTATTTTTCCTAACATTTCACAAAGCCAGTCTGCAAAAAAAGAAAACAAGAGATCATGCAGTATAGTCAATTGAGATTCCTTTCTCACCTGAGAATCTCCAGTTCACAATGTGATCTAATCAGTCCAGCAAAGACGGGCTCCACTCCAGAATCATGCAGGTCATTGTTACTGAGCTACAACTCGGGAAAGATATATGTGGTTTCAAAACTGAGTTTTTCACAAGTTTTTTTTTTTTTTTTTACCTTAGATTCTAAAATGCCAGTCTGCAGACAGACAACACAACCTATTGAACATAAATCTCAAGTGAATTTGTAGTTCTTCCTGACCTGAGAATCTCCATTTTAAAGTGTGAACTCTTCAGTTCGACACAGAGTAGCTGCACTCCTGAATCCTGAATGTCATTGCTAAGTCCAAATATTTCAGGGATTTTTTTTTGGTACGTTCCTAATCAAAGATCTTGCTTCCTAATCTTCTGACATTTTGACTAGGACTTTGGATTTGAGGGATTTTTTTTGTACAGTTCAAATCGATGATCCTTGTTCCTAACCATCTACAATTTTGATTTTTTACATGTCTTTTCCCTAATAGTACACAACGGCAGTCTGTAGAAAAAGAAAACAAGAGATCATGCAGTATAGTCTGTTGAGTTTGGAGTTGTTGCTGACCTGAGGATCTCCAGTTCACAGTGTGATCTAATCAGTTCAGCAAAGTCAGGCCCCACTCCTGAATCATCCAGGTCATTGTTACTGAGCTCCAACTCTTTCAGGGAAGATGTATGTAGTTTCAACACCAATCGAAGGTTATTTATACTACAGATTGTGTAGAATTGTGAAATGAGTTTCTAGTTCCTTGGAATTTGGGGATTGTTTTAGTACATTTCATATTAATGGTCCTTGTTCCTAACCATCAGAAATTTTGTTTTTCACAAGCATTTTTCCTAAGATTCCACAATGGTAGTCTCCAGACAGAAAACACAACAGATTATGTAGAATTTTCAATTGAGTTAGTAGTTAGTAATAGTTGCTGACCATAGAATCTCCAGTTTAAATGTGAACTCTTCAGTTCAGCAAAGAGTAGCTGCACTCCGGAATCCTGAAAGCCATTGCTACCAAGGTCCAAATATTTTTTTTTTTTGGTTCGTTCTTCATCAAAGGTCTTTTGTTTCTAGCCATTTGAAATTTTTATTTGGACTTTGGTGTTGTGGGGGCAAAAATTTTTGGAAATTGGAATCATAAAAATTTATTCAGGATATACAATAGGGAAAGTTAAGTAGAAAATATTGATGTTTTTGAAAATTTGGATCAAAATCTTGAATTCAAAGATTAATAATTGGGAAAAAAATAGCTACCTAAAAATATTTTTTTCAATTTTTTTGGAATTGAAATTGCATGTTTGAAATTATTTTTATTATTTAAATTATTTTTAATGTTTTTAATGGGGCAAAACATATGTTTTGGCAATTCGAATTACAAACCTGGATTCAGGAGTAATAATAGGAAAAGTTAGATAGCAAATATACATTTGTTAAAAGAAAGATTATTTGGAATTATTAGGGGCAAATATAAGCTTTTAGAATTGAGATTACATTTTGAAATCAAGATGATTATTTCTGTTTATTTTTTTGTGAAACTTGAAATCAAAAACTTTGTTTCAAGATTAATGGTTTGCAAATTATGGGACCAAATATACATTTCATTGAAACTGAGACTGCATGTTGAATGAAGATCGATATTTTGGATTTTTTAGGGGCAAAGCATTGCATTTTGAGAATAGTTTTAATATCATCTAGCCTTCCAGAAATGTAATGTGTGTCCATTTATTTCATTGGAATATATAGGAGAGCATCCCAAATAATAGACTCTAAATTCAGTGTTTTCTAACACCAAGCGTCCAGGGAACAACATATCCGAGTTTGGCGATTCTAGGTTCAAATGTCGAAGAGCTACATGCCTTACAGCATCAGGCCTTATACTGAGGACAAGTTTGGTGATTCTAAGATCAAAGTTTGAGTAGTCTAGAGAACACGTCAAAGAATATGATGTGAATCGCTTTCTTCCCCTATTGGAATAGATGAGAGCATCCCAGATATAAAGTATAAATTTGTAAATCAGCAGTTCTGCCAGAAAGACTCAAAAGGCAAAAGTTATGGAAATTCTACTTATATACTTATACTTACCGCAATAATGTATACAATTTGAAGGACAACAATTCTTAAGAAATAGAGAGTTTTTCTCATGGTCCTGGGCTCAGGTCTTGAAGAGTTCAGATCCTCACAGACCCTCACTCTTTGACAACATGACCGGGACCTGTGTTGATGGACAAACAGATTGTAACGAGCGCTGAGCTAAAATCAATGCGATGTTTCTCGAACAGATGTGTAGTCAAAGACAGCAGCAACAAGAGCAAAGCAGACATAACAAAGGGGCAAGGAAGAGACAGAATCAAGAAACAGGCAGGTGTCAAAACCAGGCAAACAATCAGACCAGCAAAAGTACCAATGGGGCAAAGACAAAAGAGCAAACAGAGAATCAGAATAAAGTCAAAAACCAGATCAGCAAACAAGATGAGAAACAGGTAAAAACACTCAGTATGCAACAGAGTGGCAATACTTCACAATGAGCAGTGTGAGAGAGGAGTATTTGTACAAAAAGACTAGATTAACAACAGGTGTGTGTATGATTAGTACTCGGGAAATGCAGATCTGGAAAACGGTACGTGTTTGGGAGATGGCAGACATGTGACAGTGACATCATCGGGGGGTGGGTGGGGCATACCTTGCCCTAAAGCTTTCATGTCTTACCAATTGAGACCAACAATGCCATAAATGCACTGAAGGGCTTGAGATTAGAGTCAAGTCAACATTTATTCATATAGCGCTTTTTAAAAGAGATGATGTCACAAAGCAGCTTTACAAAGAATCTGGTGTCCGAGCCCCCAGTGAACAAGCCAAGGGCAACAGAGGCAAGGAAAAACTCTTTCTGTTCAAAAGGAAGAAACCTCAAGAGGAACCAAGACTCAAAAGGGGAACCCATTCTCCTCGGGTCAACACACAAGACAAGCACAAGAAAGAAGTTTTCAGTGTTTTGTAAAGTAGAGGAATAAATATCTAATTAGTCTGTAATTAAGTAGTTGGGTCATCGGATGGGTCAGCAGGACGCAGGCCAAGCTTCCACAGTGCAGGACAGCCAGAAGCTCCGTGGTGGTTAAAGGCAAGCAGTGGCACCCACTCAAAGCAGATGTAGCAACAGCATCAGACCGCACAGGATGGGCAGGAGTTCGGCTCAGGCAAAGAAAGCATACAGATTGTTAGCCCTGACAGAAGATTTTAATATTTGAATACACTATATGGTATTAACAGAATGCAGCAGTGACACCGGCAGGCCTGGCTATTACAGCAGAACTAAAAGGGAGAGCCAGAAGGTAATAAAGACATGAGGGCTCCCTGAGAAGTCAGTGCCCCTCTGCTCCACTGTTAACAAACCTGAGTGAACATGAAGAGCATCGCCAACACCAACATTCCCAGCTTACCAAAACACTCTCTGTCAATGAACCCCTACATCTGCAACTTTTATCTAGCAGGAAAACTAATTACCAAAAGCTCAACTGAACAGGTGGGTTTTAAGCCTGGACTTAAAGATTGAGGCTGTGTCTGAGTCCCGAACACTGACTGGTAGGTTATTCCAAAGCTGGGGGGCCTTGTATGAAAAGCCTCTGCCCCCTGATGTAACTTTGCTAATTCTAGGCACTAATAGAGAGCCCACACTTTGAGATTTAAGGTCACGTGATGGCGACTTACATTGTCAAACTTTTTAGTTCTTTTAAGGACTCTGGCTACAGCGTTTTGGACTAACTGAAGTTTGTTAAGGCTTTTGCTGGAACAACCAGAAAGCAGGGCTTTACAATAATCCAGCCTTGAAGTAATAAAGGTGTGACCTAGCTTTTCTGTATCCTGTAGGGACAGGGCATTTCTTAGTTTCACAGTATTGTGTAGATGTAGAAAAGCTATTCTAGTGATATTAGTAATATGCTCATCGAAGGCCAGATCATGATCAGTCATGACACCAAGACTTTTTACAGATGTAGCTGGTGTGACTAAGACGCTATTAAGATTAAGTGAAAATGTAGACAGCTTGTTTCTAGCAGTTTTGGGACCAAGAAGAAGAACTTCTATTTTGTCTGAGTTAAGTAGGAGGAAGTTACTTGGCATCCAGTGTTTTATGTCTTTAACAAAGTCCTTATTAAGTTAAAGCGTATCATCTGGTCTAGCTGAAATATACAATTGCATGTCATCAGCATAGCAGTGGAAAATGATGTTATGTTTTCTGATTATGGCACCGAGTAGTAGCATATATAAGGTAAATAATATAGGTCCTAAGACAGAGCCTTGAGGAACGCCAAACTTTTGTGTGAGTGAATGATTCACTGTTTATGTTTACAAATTGATAGTGGTCACTTAAGTAAGATCTGAACCATGAAAGGACTTTTCCTGTTATTCCTACAAGGTTTTCCAGCCTATCGAGTAGGATGGAGTGGTTTATTGTGTCAAATGCTGCACTAAGATCAAGCAGAACCAGTAAGGATAAGTTTCCTCTGTCAGAGAATACTAAAAGATCATTTACAGTTTTCACTAGTACAAAGCAACTAGAGCATACCAAGAGATTTTGGCCAATTTTGGACAGAGTCACCCAAGCCGAATAGCATCAGACTTTCAGACTTTGCTCCAGACACTGTACTTTTGAGCTAAGAGGCACTGGGAGTGTTGGCGCACAAAGAGATAGGTCTTGACCTACTGCAGGCAAAGTCAAGATAGATGGACTGCGATTAAACAGTGTTGTTTGATGGTGGCGATGATAAAATGTAGCATTCACAGCTCTGTAACTTTGCACACTTAAACTAGACACATCAAAGATGAAACTGTAAAAATAATGTCTTTACGACAAAGTCATGAATTTTGAAATAGTCTAGGCCAAACCTCCAAATATATGATGTGAATCCTTTTTTCCATTGGAATAAATAAGAGAACATTCCAAATATAAAATATTAGTCTCTAAATCAGTGATCCTGATCAGCTGATCCCAACAGTGCCATGAAGGCATTGACAGGCTCTAGGCCTGTTTCTCCTGGACCTTTCACCCTAGGAGAACCAAATTCATGTTGTATGTTCAGAGGGGCTGATCAAAATATCTGAAATTTGTACTCCTGTGAATTCACTTTTCCTGTGGATGGCTAGGCTTACACCTTTTAGGCCTCTGGCATGTGGCCTAAGTGATTTTAGCCCTGTTGTTCCATTACCTTTAACCCTATGATCTCCAAACTCTGATATGCACTACACTGTGACAGCCTGACTGACATAACCGAGTTTCTTGTGACCTCGCCTTACACTTCGGACAGCTACCAGTACAGGTTTTTAGGCCTCTGCCTGAGGGGTAAGTGCTTTGAGGCAAATTTCTCTATAACCATTGAGTCTAGAATCACCAAACTCGGCTATGTTGTATGTCATGACAGCCTGACAGACTGAGTTTTGTATTCCTGCAATGTCACATTTCCTGTGGATGGCTATGGGCTTTGTTGGCCTTGGCCATGTCACTGAAGCTATTTCAGCAATTTCAATCATTTCTCCATAATTTTAGGCCTAGGAGCACCAAACTGGGATATGTTGAATGTACTTTAATGTACTACTGAACAGTACATCCTTCTTCACTACTGCTACTGATAAGTTGTTGATCTGTTGCTATTTGTTAATCATCTACAAATGACCCAAATAAAGTATTACAGGTTTTTGGACACTACTGTATAGCTAAAAGATCAATGTAATAGGTGGTTGCAATATACTTGGTAACAGAAGGACTAAAAAAAGAAACATGACCAGTTCAAAGACAAATAAATTTCATCACAATGTTATGATCCTCACAGTTTCAACAACCTACTTGGTACAGGTGTGGGAACCTATATCAATAATTAGTATGTTCAGTTCATGAGGAAAGAATAAAAAGTTTTCAATTAAGTAGAATTTTAGATTAGTTTCAAGTTTTAGAATCATGAGATACCAGTAAATGTTGCAGGGATTTCAAACAGCAAAAATTCTAATAATTAAATAATACAAAAATAAAATATCTGTTCCTTTTGTTCATCAGATAAACTATATTACCAAAAGTATTCACTCACCCATCATTATCATTGAATTCAGGTGTTCCAATCACTTCCATTGCCACAGGAGTATAAAACCAAGCACCTAGGCATGCAGACTGCTTCAACAGACATTAGTAAAAGAATGGGTCACTCTCAAGGGCTCAGAGAATTCCAGCCTGGTACCGTGAGAGGATGCCACCTGTGCAACAAGTCCAGTCATGAAATTTCATCCCTACTAAATATTCCACAGTCAACTGTCAGTGGGATTATAACAAAGTGGAAGTGATTGGGAATGACAGCAACTCAACCAGGGTTTCCATGGCTGAGCAGCTGCATCTAAGCCTTAAATCACCAAGCCCAGTGCAAAGCATCAAACGCAGCGGTGAAAAGCAAGCCGCCAGTGGACTCTAGAGACTCTAGAAATGTTCACCCTCATTTTGCTCCAACAATAACAGGTACTTCATTATAATAATCCCCTCCCAGTATTTGAGAGGCAAACTCCTACAAACACTTGTGCAATGATGCAAGTCAGAAACATGTGGTCCAATGAATCACGGTACCAGTTGTTTCGGGCTGATGGTAGAAATTGTGTGTGGCACAGACCCTATGAAGCCATGGACCTCAGTTGTCAACAAGGCACTCTAGGCTGGTGGTGGTTACATACTGGAGTGGGGTGTGTCCACTGGCATGGACTGGGTCCACTGGTCTGCCTAAACATGTCATTGACCGGTGCCCGTCACTGTATGGTGACCTTTGTCGACCTATTCAAAGTGACTGGTAAACACATGTAACACTAATAAAGTAATAAATGGCAAAGGTATAGGTACATAAGACATCAGTGTAACTCCTCTTTAATCTATTATGTATAATTTTCACTCTTCTTCGCAGAGACTGTCTGCATGGTCATTGGCAAAAGAGACAATATCCCTCAGTGCCATGAGGATGGCAACATCAATATTGGAATCTTCGATGATCTCCTCATGATAGTTCTTCACAGGGTAGATGTTTTTCACAGGTATGCCCAGTTTATGACTGCTTTCCTCTATCTGAAGAAACAACAGTAAACATGTGTTAATGGAAAGTTCAGCATGGAGATTATTCATGCTGTATTGTATAGAATTTGTTTTTGTAAACCCCCCCCCAAAAATGTTTAAAGGTTTTAAATCCAAACGTGTCCCTTAAATCTGATGTCTTTCTGTCAGACCATCTCGGCGTATTTTTTCATGTCAATATGTCCAACAATAATGCTATGAAAATATCCTTTTCTCCACCAGAGTCTGACTAATTACTCCTAATGTTTCTGTTAACTGGTCTTATGGGGACTTTTTTTCCAAAAACCTGCAAAGAGTTTGTAATTCATTTTCAAAATAAAAGAGCATAGCTCTGCAAGCTGGAGCAAGTTCCAATAACCTTCCCGACAAGCCACCTATATACGTCAGTAATGACATCTTTCACCATTAACAGTTATCAGGATCTTACAGCTGTTATAAGCACATGTGATATTGATCCTGTTCCTGCTTAATTTTTTAAGAAGGTGCCTGATTGTGTTCAAAATGATGTCTTAACTGTTAATACATAATTTGTCTGTCAACAGTTCTCTGTGTACAGGTGTTTTCCCAGACGCTTTTAAGACTGCCTTGGTGAAGTCTCTACTAAAGAAGACTAACATAGATCCAACTGTTCTAAATAATTTTAGATCAATTTCAAAAAGTCTTAGGAAAAAGTTGTTTTCAAGCAATTAAATGCTTATCTAAGAATTTATATGAGAAGTTTTAATTAGGTTTTCGTCAGGTCTTGAACACGGGGTCACCCTCTTTGGCACAGTTCCTGGTTTCACTGGGAAATCATTAATAAAAAAAAAATTTATTTCTTATGGAGGACCACAGGGGTCAGTTTAAGGCCTCTGCTTTTCTCTTTGTACATGTTACCCCTGGGTGTTGTCATTAGGAAATATGATGCTAACTTTCATAGCTACATTTTCACAGCTGACACGCAGTTATATATCTCGATTCCTTTGGATAATCTGGATTCGGTACTTTAGCTGCTAATATAAAATCTGAAGTACGAAACCTGGGTGTGATCTTAGACTCTGAGCTCAATTTTATCCCGCATGTAAATGCAGTCACTAAAATAGCCTTTTGTCTTTTAAGAAATTTTGTGATGTAACCACCTGCATATATCACAGAACGTCTCTCTGTTTATGTTCCAACTCGTGATCTTAGATATACAGATGCTGGCCTTCTGTTTTAGTGCTGGCCATGGAGAGACTTTTTCAGTTACTCAGCTTCTAAACTGTGGAACTTAATTCCAGCTTCTATTAGACAGTTGAGGTCAGTGCTCACGTTTAATACACATTTAAACACGTATCTCAATAACTCAGTGTTTAGCTAAAAACTACATTAACCTTGTATTTATATGTATGTTTTGTGCATGTGGGTGTATGTATGTGTGTATGTATATACACTTCTAACTAAACGCTGAGTTAAAGAGATTAGATGAGGTTATTTATTATTATTATTAGTAGTAGTATTCCTCCCCCTTTACTGATGTCAACTGTCTATAAAGCACTTTGAGCTGCCAATGGTATGAAAGATGCTCTATAATTAACATTTATTATTATTATTATTATTATTATTATTATTATAAATAAATGAATAAATAATTAAATAAATAAAAGCAGAACACCACTTACAGCACGTAATAAATAATTTTTAATGTTTTATAGCAGGAATGCATTTTGTTTACCTTCTCTTTGATCTTTCTGCTGTAGTAAAGTTTCTTCAAGTCCCTGTTGACCACCTCACATGCTAAATCCACTTTCGTCAACAAAATGACTTGTGGAATGTCTACAAAATCAAAATACACAAGGTAAATTGGATTGGTATTGGTATTGGTTCAACATTAAATCGAATTGAATTGATTGCTAGGCTACAGAATGTGGCAGAATTAGATTGGTCCTTAAATGAAAACAACAATGGGATATATAAATGTAAATAACTATATGAATATTTATGTTATTAGTGTTTTTTTTACCTGGTGGTGGAGGAGGACTTGGTTTGGAAAATCTTCCTCCCATCTTTTTCTCTGCAAAACAGAAGATACTTATTAGCAAAACTGAATGAATACTGTCTGAGCGGAATACTGGGCAGGGATAGGGAAGAGCAGGGTCAGTTAGCATTTTCAGTTTCAGTTGTATGTCACACCTCCTGGTTCTCCCTCTGCTCTTGCTGTGCCTCCAAACTACAACTCCCAGGAGTCATTGGTGTATGACTTCACCGTCACATGTCCCACAGCCACCAATCAGGACTCCCCTAGATCACTCTCTCCTAAATATTGATAACTCTCAGTTGTTCTCCATTTGCTTGGTGCTCATATAACTGTTTGTTTCACACCGTCGTTTCAAGGTATTCCCAACATTCTGCTCGCATACTTAGCGTTGTTTATTGTTTTCTGTTTTTCCGTGTTTGGCCTGCTTCTGTTTTTTGACTCTGTTTTTGATTGTTGTTTTGTACTTTGTTTGGACCATTTGCTCTCCTGGTTTGGACCCTTGCCTGTCATTTCTCCTTTTGCTGTCTCCATGTATCTGCTCTTTGTCCTCACGGTTTTGACTTGGCCTGGTTTTTTGACTACCCCTCTGGACCATCCCTTTGTAATTAAACCTCAAACCGTTTTTAATATCCGCACATGTCTGGTGTGGATACCATAGCAAGAGAGTGCAAGCACTTGACTGGTCTGCCTGATGATGAGACCTGTCTCCCATTAAAAACTTAAGGTGCATTATAAAGTGAATTATAAGACAAGGGAGATTTCTTACTTATGAGCAGATTATAAGTGCTATATAAAGCAAGAATCTAAAAAGTGTGTCACTTTTGACTCTAACAGTTGGTGTTCTTATTTCCCAAATATGAATACTGAACATTGTTAAATAGAACTGTGATGGTGGTAGACATGCTACTGTTACAACTTTAAAAAAGACATCATCAATACCAGTGGCCATACCAATGACCAGTAATTTCAGACAGTGGCAACAGTGGTCACGATATACTTGCTTATTTGTCGTCAACAGAAGGACTGATGACTGAAAATAAGATAATAATCTTAATATAATAATAGTTTAAAGACTACTTAAAGAGTTAGATTAAGAGTTACATTAAGATCCTCACAGATCTAACTACCTACTTGATTCAGGTTNCCCAGGTGCTGGACAGATAAGGAGTTCCTACTTTATGATCCAGAGCAGGTTCTGGAATAAACAGGACAGGCGCCAGGTTACCTCCTCCGAGGTCTCTCTCTGGGACGAGGAGCAGGTTTCTCAGACTGTTGACTGTGGAAGTCCGCCAGTAGACCAGGGTCGAGGACGTCTTTAGCAGGGACCCAGGGTCCAAAAGTCCTCCCAGTCAATAAGATACTGTAAGGACCCACCCCTTCTCATGGAGTTCAGCACCTGACGAACGGCATAAACTGTATCACTCTCCAGCCGCGTAGGTGGGGTGTCATCAGGCGAAGCCTTGTTGAGTGGACCAGAGACAATAGGCTTGAGAAGAGAAACATGAAAAGAGCAGGAGACACAAAACTGAAAAAATAAGTTGAGCTGATAACTGACAATGTTAATCTTTTAGGCCATTTTAAATGAACCAGTGTATTTAGGCTGTAGTTGTCTGCAACGGGAGAGTCAAACCCAGTCTCCCGGCTGATAGGAAGGGGTCTCCCCACAATGCTGATCGTCTTGCTCCTTATTGTGTTGCAGCCTCAATATGGCAGTGTGTGTACACTCCGCTTCATCCAATCATTAACAGCTGGACTATTTGAGACAACTGCAGTCCACGGAGTGAGAGGAGGTTGATCCCTTAAAAAACACTGCCTCTAAAAAACTCTGCCATAGTATTTAGTGTACCAGGGTGATAAAAGTGTTGGGCTCCCTATAACCAGTGTCTCTATTCCTCCAATGCATACTTAACAGCTGATCTTATGTTCGTCCATGACAATCCCATTAGAGCCAAGAAAGACACTGACTGCAAAGGAAACACACATTTTCCGCCCTTGACATATAGCTAGTTATCCGGAAGGTATTTCAGTACTTGACGGACCTGCTTCACATCAGATTCAAAATCAGGGAAATACACCAAAATATCATCGATGTATGCACAAATTTACCTACCATGTCATAAAGAGAACATCATTAATAAATGATTGGAAGACAAAGAGTGCTGTAGACAACGTGAAAGGTATCACCTAGTATTCATAGTGCCACTAGTGGTTTTCTGCTGGTCCCTTTCTTTATTCCTGACAAGATTATAAGCGTTACAAAGGTCAAGTTTAGTGAAGAACCTGTCGTCCTGTAGTTGTTCCAAGGCAGAGGGTAAGTGAACTTGTCGGTTATGTTACTGAGCTGACGGTAATCAATACATGGCCTAAGACCTCCATCTTTCTTATTAATAAAGAAGAACCAAATGCAACAGGAGACGCAGATGGGCAGATAAAACCCTGAGCGACAGCTTCCTCTATGTAGTCATCCATAGCTCTCTCCTCCTCTTGTGTCAGGGGGTAAATTCTAGATTTGATAACCGTGGTACCCTCAATGATGTCCGTAGCACAGTCATAGGAACGATGTGAAGGAAATGCGGGAATACTTATCACATTAGCATGTGGAGTAACACACGCTTGTCAGGGTTGACGCCTGGAGTTTGCACGAGCATGCCCAACTCTTCTCCTGAGATAGTCTAAATTAGTCACACCGCATAGGTTCCAGTGGTGCTTCTCTCACAGGGCCAGTAGAGATTTGGCTACCCATGGAATGAGTTATGCAAGCAAAGTATTGCCTACGTAGTTTACGTTTGCTTAGGAGCCGGTCAAGTCAAATAGCTATGGTGACAAGCTTGTTTAAATCTTTTGTTTAATCTCTGCAGGCCAGTTCAGTCAGAACGTCAGCATTCAGTCTAATTCTAAATGCCACTTGTAAAGCTGGTTTGTTCCATCCACTACCAGTGACCAGAGTGTGAAATTACAGGGTCTACAGGGCCTAGTCAGTCTTGAACTCCTTAATGAATTGGTCATAAGTGAGAAGACTAAGATGAGACCAGCCAGCTGTAGCCCATTCTAAAGCCTCAAATAAGCATGAGACCACAAAACCAAACAAAACAAAACAAAAAAAAAACAGAACACTGGAGCAAAAATAATGCTGCATTTATTCAGAGAACCATCAAATTTGTCAGGCTTACTCACAGAAAAAGTGTTCAGAGAAAGAACAGAGGGACTAGCAGGCTGTAAGAAGGAGGGGCTGAACTCACAGTTTGTAGATGGGTAGCCAAATCTCTGATGCCAGTGCTAGCTAGCAATTGCTGGTGTTGACCCAACAACTGTCCCTGATGGTGAAGTGCTTGCTGCAAAGCCTTAAATTCTGCAAATTAAAATGTAAGGTTCAGGCCAGGGTAGGATGCGAGCAAACACAAGCATAAAGGGCAATCCAGGGACAAAGTTAAAAGCAAAGCCAAAAGTCAAGAACCAATAGAGAGAAGACAAGGCCTGGTGCTGAAAAACTGAGACATTACTTCGCAACGAGTGAACGGAGTGAACAATGAGCAAATGCTGAACACAATCAGTAATCATGTGAGGCTGATGTGGGATCACACGATCACCTGACGTATTCTGGGTAATGGATTTTTGTGACAGCCTGGGTTGGGACAGGACCAGGGTTGACAATCACTTGTTTAAGTATTATACAAAAAGGTTTGACTGCTAAGCTATTTGGCTTTTTATTAAGCATTTAAATCAATCATTTGCATCTGAAAATTAAGCTTAATTTGAATTTTTCAGTATGATATGCAGAATCTCACAGAAATCCACAACTCACTCTAAAATGTTCCTTTGGAGCAATGACATAGAAGAAAATGGTTTGTTTTCCAAAATAATACTGCAGTGCATGTTACCCTTTTTTGTAAATGTGATGTGTGCCTATGAAAAACAGGGTTATGTTAAGGTTATGTCCCAGTATCTAAGAGGCAAACTCCTGCAAACACGCATGCAATGATGTAAGTCAGAAACAGGAGTAGCCTACACAGATTTGAAAGCTGATTATTCAAAATATCAAATGCTTTGTTTTGCACCCTTCCAGTTTTCTTTACAGTGGTAATAATAGGAACCAGGGGTCGCAATGCAAATATAACTGACATACCAAAGTCATGTGATATGTAAATTGATTATGAAGTGGATTTATCTCAGGAGACAGTTTGGGAATGCCCACACCTGTATAAGTTATGAGGAGTTATCTTGTGAGTGAGGTTGAACATTGGCCAGCATACTCATGGCAAGGGTATGTGAATAATTGTGTTCACTGGTGCAGACCATTGTGTCCACTATACAGACTTTTGGTACGTCAGTGTACTGACATTTCATCTGCCATCCAAAATGACCAGTAAACACATGTAAAGCTAATAATGGTAAAATAAAAATGAATTAATAAATTATACAGCTAAGACATCAGTGTACACAGGGTAAGTAAGACATCAGTATAACTCCTCTTTAATCTATTATGTGAAATTTTCACTTTTCTTCACAGAGACTCTCTGCATAGTCACTGGCAAAGTACACAATATCCCTCAGTGCCATGAGGATGGCAACATCAATATTGGAATCAATTGGGATCTCCTCATGATAGTTCTTCACAGGGTAGATGTTTTTCACAGGGATGCCCAGTTTATGACTGCTCTCCTCTACCTGAAGAAACAAAGTTAATATGTGTTAATGGAAAGTTCTGCATTAATTTAGATTTTTCATGCTGTACTATATGTAAGTTTGTTTTCATATTGAACCTAATAAATCAAATATACTCAGACTCAGAGTAGATGCTTTGTCATAATTATCTCCTATTAGTATTTCAGTAACTCCTACAAATGCATATGCAATAAGATGGAAGCACAAAAGAGCAGCTCCACCTCATTCCTCTTAGTATACTGACATATTAAAGCAATTAGCCATGAGAAGCTTTACAGACCGCACCTTAAGAGACGGTTCAGTACTGAAGAACCTAATTAACACAATTGTTAGTAGTAAGGTCTAATGTTATAGGAAGACCACACTCTCTCATAGAACAATTACATTGAACAAATGATGGATGAATGTTGTGCTAGGGGTCAGTTTTATCACAAAATTAATTGTGGCATTAAAGCCACAATTACGGTATTATGCGCATTTTCAGAGTTTTATTTTTGGGGTTCTACTAGAATAGATCTACAAGCTTTGGTTTTCCCAATACTTTTCTTATACAGTACATCTGTATCTGATGTCTTAATCACCAGCTGTATTAGAGCTCCTTTGCCAGAGCCGAGTGGGCTTTGATTGGTCAGCTCACCCAGCTTATTTAATAAATCAAAGTCTTGAGAAAATAAAACATTATTTCAACCTAATGAGTTAATATGATCCAAATTTATATATATATATAAACATGAGCTAAACACATTGTTAGTAAATCTGCCACTTTAAGCATGCGATGTTTAAAGTGTACATATTAAATAACAAACTGTCACGTCACGTCCTGTCCTGTTGTAGTCTAGCCCCTGTTTTTCAGTTTTCTCTGNATTTTACATGCTTTATCCACTTTCGGCAACACAATGACTTGTGGAATGTCTACGAAATCAAGACACAGAAGATAAGTAAAGTCAAGTAGTGCATGTAAGAATTCTTTAGAAAAGCTAGTATTAATGATTAACTCACTCAGTTCAGAAGCTTTCTTTCGAACTGCATTCATTTTCTCAATCACACTGGGGTCCATTCTTGAGATGGCATCAGCAGGAACAATGCTGACCAGACAGTAAATTTTATCACATGGTTCGGGGCACTGCTTGTACTTTGGGTTGTTGTCAGTTATAGGTACCCGAGGATTAAACTAAAACAGAGAAACAAATATTTCCAGACATTTCCACATTTCTCCTCAGTGTGTTGTCATTTGAGACCAGCAAGTCTTTTGTACTGGGGATGAACTGGCAAATCAATCCCACGACAGTTAGCTGTATAAACTGGGACAGAGTGTGTACTTACCTCATAGTCATCTAAAATATGTCCCTCTAAAATATGTCCCTCTAAAACTTTGATGATGTCCGCAGTTTGTATCCCTGCAGGTAGTCTTTACCCCCCTTCACTTTGTATCAACTTGTCAGGTTCAAGTCCCATGATGTCACGGAAAACGAAAGGATAATTTCCTCCTCCACGCTTCTTCATCTTGTGTGTTTTGATCTAGAAACAAGTTCAGACACACTGTGTTTTATAATGTGACATTGAAGTGTTACACCCCTGTTTGGGACATTGAACAAAATGTAAATAAAAACAGAGTTCAATGATTTTCAAGTCTTTAAAACCCAATATTTAAATAAAACAGTACAAAACAATATATCAAACGTTAAAACTGGAAAACTGTAATGTTTTTATAATGCCCGAGGAGTACAATGGGTGACGTTTCTGGACAGAAAGCAGGTCAGTCATACTGGTGTACCCCAAGGCTATATTCTTGGGCCATTGTTGTTTTTGATATACATTTTACGTTTACATTTACGGCGTTTAGCTGACGCTCTTATCCAGAGCGACTTACAAGGTTAATCATATTACAGGTAGGCCAATGTAGTGTTAGGAGTCTTGTTGGTGACTCTTATTGGTGTAGCACAGCATAGTCACCCGGACCGGGATTCGAACCCCAGTCTCCCACATGTGGTGGTGGTGGCTCCCTGGTGGGTAGTGGTGTTATATATATATATTTATTTATTTTATTTTTTTCATTTATATGTGGTTGGTGTAGCTCAGCGGGTAACACCACTACCCTTACAGATTTTTCAGACATGTTGTCTAAAATGTTATAATATTACTGCTTTGGTATCAGTGCTGTGGTATTAGTTGCCATGATAGTGTTATGGTACCAGGATGAGTGCTGTGATTTTACTGCTGTGACACAGGGCTTAGTGCTATGATATTACTGCTGTGACACAGGGCTTAGTGCTATGACATTATTACATTAGATTACGTTACTGTCATTGTGACACAACTAAAGCTCTGCACAGCCTAAAAACAGAACTTCCAGACAAGTTGTCTAAAATGTTATTTGTGGATGACCCAAGTGTCTTCTGTTTGACATTGTTAAGATGTTAAACTTAAGAACGTAACAAATCATCTAATTAGTTGTAACATATGATGTCTAACATACTATCTCTTAACATAAAAAATAGTTTTATTTTAATTAATTAATATTTTCCATATGGTTTGTTTATAAAAACATATAAACAAGTGAACAAAATACAATGGGTAAACCAAGGAAGGAGTCAGGAGAACAGGAAGAGAGTCAAAGCCAGAGATAGTAACAAGGGAGAAACGCTCAGTAGTGCAAATGAGGTTTGGCAAAACTTTGCGGTGACTGTTTGTGTTTCTGGGGTTTAAATGCAGCATGGGAAAAGATCAGCAAGTGTATGCAAACAGTACTCTGGACAAGCGGAGCATGAGAATGAGGTATGATTGATCGTCTATAACGAGGGGTTGTTAAGTGCAACATGGAGAGAGTGTGCTCATGCACACCTACAGAAGTGGCTGGAAGGAAACCATTGTCCTGCTCATTTCTGAGGTGACTGCACTCTGGCTGACTAAGTATTCCGGTTTTGAATGTTGGATGTATTATGAGAAGATTTTATTGTACAGCATTTTGTGCATGAAAATAAATGTTGCATTAAGTCGTATTTTTCTGCAGTGAGGAGTGAGAAGTCAGCTTGCAACTGAAAAATGCAGATGTAACAAAACTGTAAGAAGCACTGAGATTTCTGAGTACTTACTGAAAGAGAGAAGCTTACTCCAGTTGCTACTGAGCTTTCTAGAGCAAGCATTACATTACGGCCTAAGAGGGCCCTCTGAACAGAGTTTATGAAGCATGACTTCCCTGCCCCAACTGGTCCATGCAGCAGAATCCTAAGGGTCTCCAATTGTGGGTTTAAATCTCCCAAGTCTTTTAATATTCCCTCTTTTTCACTGTGAAAGACAGAGGATTAGAGTTAGAGTACACATGCAATAAAACTCAGGCTTCATTCTCAATTTAAGCATTAAACATAATTTATCTAGTAGGCAAACATTACCTCCAGTTTATGTGCCTCCAAGGACTGCCTAATTCTGCGTAATACAATTAATTCAACAGTGTTAACAGGACAATTTAGCATTAAAGGTTAGACAGCAATGCCTCTATAATAATGTGCTGTAACCAAACAGTTTTTACATTTCAAAGACAATCATAGCTGTTTTGTTGATTTATGTGATGCTATGATATCACTGCTGTGATACAGGGCTTAGTGCTATGATATCACTGCTATGATACAGGGTTTAGTACTATGATATTAGTGCTGTGATACAGACCTTAGTACTATGCTATCACTGCTGTGATACAGGGATTAGTGCTATGATATTACTGCTGTGATACAGGGCTTAGTACTATGATATTACTGCTGTGATACAGGGCTTAGTACTATGATATTACTGCTGTGATACAGGTCTTAGTGCTATGCTATCACTGCTGTGATGCAGGGTTTAGTGCTATGATATTATTGCTGTGATACAGGGATTAGTGCTATGATAGTACTGCTGTGATACAGGGTTTAGTGCTATGATATTAGGCCTATGATACAGGGATTAGTGCTATGATATTACTGCTGTGATACATGGTTTAGTGCTATGATATTACTGCTGTGATACATGGTTTAGTGCTATGATATTAGTGCTGTGATACAGGGCTTAGTGCTATGGTACAGGGTTTAGTGCTATGATATTAGTGCTGTGATACAGGGCTTAGTGCTATGATATTAGTGCTATGGTACAGGGTTTAGTACTATGATATTACTGCAGTGATACAGGGCTTAGTGCTATGCTGTCACTGCTGTGATACAGGGTTTAGTGCTATGATTATTAGTGCTATGATACAGTGCTGTGGTATTAAACCTATGATACAGGGCTTAGTGTAATGATATCCGTGCTAAAATCCATATGTTACTGCTATAAATAGTGCTATGATAGTGATATACAGTGGCAATTTGCTATAGTTTAAGTACTATGATATTAGTGTTATGATAATGATATGATAATGATACAATTATTTAATGCTAAGATACAGAATGTGGCAGAATGTTATCGTTCCTAAATAAAAATAATATTGGGTTACATAAATGTAAATGTTAATAAATGTTAATAATTTATTTCCCAATGTTTTTTACCTGGTGGTGGAGGAGGGGGATTTGCTTGTGAAGATTTTTTTCCCATCTTTTTCTCTGTAAAACAGAAGATACTTATTATTCAAACCTTTTTTTACTTTTCAAAGACAATCATAGCAGTTTTGTTGATTTAGGAAGTGGCTCTCCACTGCCGTGATACAGGGCTTAGTGCTATGATGTCACTGCTGTTATACAAGGCTTAGTGCTGTGATATTACAGCTGCGTTACAGGGTTTAGTGCTATGATATCACTGCTGTTATACAGGGCTTAGTGCTGTGATATTACAGCTGTGTTACAGGGTTTAGTGCTATGAAATTAGTGCTGTGATACATGGTGCTGTGATACAGTGATATGTTCCAATGATATTAGTACTATAATACAGGATTTAGTGCTATGATTATTAGTGCTATGATACAGTGTTGTGATATTAAAGCTATGATACAGGGCTTAGTGTAATCACATCGGTGCTAAAATACATATATTAGAACTATAAACAGTGCTATGATACAGTGATACATTTTACATTTACATTTAAGGCATTTAGCAGACACTCTTATCCAGAGAGACTTACAACCATGCTTAGTGTTCCGTCAGATAATGTTTCCAGCTAGTATAAGAAGGTTAGAGTCAAAACTAGCCATTAGCTCAGACACTGCCCGAACAAGGATGATATTAGTGTTATGATAATGCTATGATAATTATACAATTATTTAATGCTAAGATACAGAATGTGGCTGAATGTGATTGGTCCTTACATAAAATTAATAATGGATTACATAAATGTAAATAACTATGTGAATAATATAAGTTTTTTTTACCTGGTTTTTCTCTGTAAAACAGAAGATACTTTGAATAGATTATTCAAACCTAGGTCAGTTTATTAGTTTCAGTTGTACATATAGTAAGAGACTGCAGGTATGGGACTGGTCTGCCTGATGTCCAGACCTGTCTCCCATTGGAAACTTGTGGTGCATTATGAAGTGCAACATAAGACAAAGGATTTCACACTGATGAGCAGATTATAATTGCTGCACAAAACAAGAATCTGAAAAAGATTTCAATTTCACTACAACAGTTCACTACAATAGCTTTAGTTCGCAAACAATTACTGAACATTGTTAAACGGAATGGTGGTAGACATACAACAGTTCCAACTTTCCGGGAACATGTTGCAGACAAATTTAGAATAATGTGTATATATATACACAAAAACCATATAGTTAACATTAAATATCTTGTCTTTGTACTGTTTGTATTTGAACATAGGTCAAAAAGCTTTTGCAGGTGGGTTATTAATAATTAATAAGACATCATCAATACTCTATCAACATGACAAGTAATTCCAGTCTTTCTAACAATATTTTAAGATGAGTGTAACAAGTGGATGCTCATTTGCCTTTACTTTAACAGAAAAACTGATAAAAGAAAATAAGCAACTCAAA
The DNA here is from genome assembly GCA_034552555.1 of Semaprochilodus insignis. Classification (NCBI taxonomy): domain Eukaryota; kingdom Metazoa; phylum Chordata; class Actinopteri; order Characiformes; family Prochilodontidae; genus Semaprochilodus; species Semaprochilodus insignis. Next base: position 22,980,555 of record CM067495.1, on the reverse strand, counting down.
GACAAATTAAATATCATCAAAATATTAAGACCCTCACAGTTCCAACTACTTACTTGATTCAGGTTTGGGAAGCTACATCAGTAATTAGTGTGTTCAGTTCATGAGGAAATAATGAAGACTGAAAAAAGTTTTCAAGTAGAAGTTTGGATTTGTTTCAAGTAGCATCATCAAATACTGTTAAATGTTGAAGTGAATAGCAAAATACCATTTTTAAATACACTTTCTAGTCAGTGCAGTTTGGAGCTTATCTTTATGCAGCCGATAGACAATACATCATGAAATTCTGCCCGAAAGTCACTTGTTCCAGTGTGTTCAAAAATGTTTCCTGTTTTATCTCTTTCTCCTCCTTTTTCTCCTTCCAGTGAGTTTTCTTTCCTTCACTGCTATGAAATCTCCTTACCTCAGTAGACAGATATAGTAGCTGGTTGCAGGAGTTTACGCGATGATGAACATGCTGCAGTGTGAACGTACGGCAGTGCAAAATAACCGTGGTTGTAGAACAGGAAGGAACGTCAAAACTAAGACTAAACTAAGACTAAATATGAAAAAAAACCTAAAAAATAAAAAAATAAAACAGCTGTTACAGTTCTAGAACATCACCAACTTAATTCTTTAAAACTCATTAGATGGTGTTGTAAAGTACAGATGGACTATGACCTGAAACATAATGCAAAAGCCATACAGATGAAAAATGTCATCTAACCTCCAGTCGAGTTCACTGAAGAAGAAACTGAAAGTAAAACCCCCAAGAATAAACAGGAAGGGAAGTCAAACGCAGTACAGGCGTAGCAGAGCTTCACCCAGCATCTGTTGATGTCTAAGCATTCCAAACTGCATGCAGTCACTAACTGCAAAAATATTTGCAACCGAGTTAAAAAATTACATTTTACCGTGATTATTAATTTGTCCAGTTATTTCTGAGCCTCTTAACTTGGTGGGTATGCATGGTTACAGTCGTTAATCTGTTCACCCAATTTGTATTTAAAAACACATCATTATTTTACCCCCAATAATTACCTAGTACACCTCGGCAACAAAGCTGTAGACCACAGAAACTCATAAAGCAGTTTTGTATGCCTCAGTCAATACAAATGGCCAAAGGTTTAGAGTTTTGGGCTCTGGAAGAAGGATCAACACAATAACTGTACATTGGGAGTTTCATTAAATGGGTTTCCATGGCTAAGGAAAAAAAATACTATGCAGAAATACCATGATTTGCACAACCAGTTTTCTCAGACAACCATCACACATTTACTGCTATAGTGAACTCCCTGATTCCACCAGTTATTAGAGAGCATTTTGTAGAAATGTTTATACTGTGGGTGAGCCCTGGACTAACCTGCTTAGTTCCTATGTTTCTTTTCAGTGGTAATCTGCCTTTGATCATGTTATTAAAAGTGTCAAAGTGCTTTTGGTGCCCCTGTATTAAATTCACCTGACTTTTCAAAACCATTTAAATTAGAGAGATTAAATTAGCTTCTTTAAGAAGATGACAATGGAATAGACCACCCAAACATCAACTGAGCTATTCAGTGATTGAGAAGGAAGCATTAGCCTTACTCTTCCCACTCCAGCCTGTTGGTGATTATGATGGATCCACCAGCAAGCCTGTAACAGTGTATATTGACCACAGTCTTTGAGTGTTTTTACACACAATGTACCATCAAAACCAAAGATTGAGGCATTGGGCTCTGCTCATCCAAGATATTAAAACTGGATATCAAACACAAGAAAGGCAAAGATGACATGGTCTTTGATGCTTTGTCTCATTCCTTCTGAGAATTTATAGTAAGGATCATAAATTACAATTGGCGGAGAAAGTGTGCTACGTGCCAGAGAGGCACATATGTTCTTTGTCTCACTTTCTCTCTACCTACCTTGTTACCTGTCCAGCCAATGGTAGAGTTGCTGACATGAGACTGCTGTATTGGTCCTCCAATGGAATGATCAGTTCAACAGGAAGGGGTGAGACTTTTTAGATAAACCTCGNGAAAGTGTGCTACGTGCCAGAGAGGCACATATGTTCTTTCTCTCACTTTCTCTCTACCTACCTTGTTACCTGTCCAGCCAATGGTAGAGTTGCTGACATGAGACTGCTGTATTGGCCCTCCAATGGAATGATCAGTTCAACAGGAAGGGGTGAGACTTTTTAGATAAACCTCGTCAACAGGAACAACGTGTTGAGGGGGTCTTTTGTTTGTGTGAGGTTTTTGTGCTGCAGCAAGTTTAAGTCTGAGCTTTTGTTGCTAGTTGATGTTTTAGATTTACTGCTGCTGGCACATGTTTGAGAAATATTGCCTATGTTTAAAGGTGTTGCTGCTAGCTTGTGAGATATGCTGTTATATACTATTGCTTGTCTCACTTTAGCTCATTTTTTTAGACTCTATTTAGCACCACCCTGGTATGGTCAGGCAAGTACAGGCACCTATACACTACATGGTAGTAGAAACATTGTATATAAGCACTAGACAAGCAGTAAGTCCTCTGTTTGTGAGGTAAGCTGATTTTCTCTTTCCTTTGGGACCATCAGTTCTATAAATGATGCTGCCCAGAACACACTGCAAGTCCTTATCCGTTGAGAACCAGAAGCAGCGGATGGCCGGCTGTAGGAAGATAAAATGTTTGATGACATTTTAAAACACCAACTTTTATAACTGAAACAGATACTGGCATGTTTTGTTGATTAAATGTATTTGTACATACAAGCCTCTTAAATCCAGTAAAGACGTTCCTTCCAAACGTGAGAAATACCTGTTTTTGCACACAGGGTTTATTCATAGCCTCTCTTGGTAGACCAGGAGGTGAGTGGACAGAGTACAGTTAAACCACTTAGTACATTATTGATTGGGCAAAAGTTTTGATCAGTATTTGTACTTGACTAGATGCTTTTAAATAGAAGTAACATTTCTGTAAGTTATTACAGACATTCTATAATTATCATGAATACTTTTTGTTGAGGAGAGCTGTGTGATACAGACATGAACAGTTAACTACTGTCTGCAGACACACAGGCAACAGAAACTTATGATAACACTTAAACTGTTGACTAACTAACATGAAGCAATGCATTAGCATATTGACTTAACCTTAGTTAAGTATAGAGACAATTAATAATGTATTACTTCATGTTAGTTAGTCAACACTGAATGTGAAGTGTTAACAAACCTACTTAAGCTTGATAAAATACATATGCAGTCAACCTGAAATCAAAGTGAAACTCTACCTTTATTAGTTCATGTTTATCTTGTTAATGTCCATGGCAATATTAATTTGTCACACAATCTGACAAACATCTTTTTTCCAGGATCTCATTTAAAAGTACAATAACGTTGATATGTTCAAATGTTTTGTACTTGTTTGTGCTCACAACAAAAAACAATAGACACTGAATTTTAATAAAAACAAAAAAACTGTGAATGTACAAGATGGAGATTCACTATGGAAGCAGATATATGCATGCACCTACCAGGATAAAACATTTGAAAACATTGTGAAACTGCTGCTTCCCCGTGGTTATTACACTTAGTCAGTGGTCAGTCACGAGCCAAACATACTCGTATATGGTGACATTTTGCAAAGTAATTAATTTTAATTTGGGGTGATTAAATTGGCAGAAGACTGACAAAAAAAACCCAATGTAGTTGATGTAAAATATTATTTATTATATTTCTGCACCAGGTAATTTTTCTTTTTTTGTATGTTCTAAAATGGTGTTAAAAAGAATTAAGTCTAATAGGATAAAACTCTGGTTAAAAAGTGGCGCTGTCTCTAAGAGGTGTTCCCATGTTTTCTCCTTCAGTCTACAGTGGGAGCTGAAGGGAGAGGTATTTAGAGAAAAGCTGAGCAACAAAAAATAGCATTAAGGACTAAATGCTGTGGTAAATGTTCATTAAAAGCCCCCGTCCAGATTGTTAAAAGTGTGCTGTACATTTTAGACCTTCTGTTGTTCCGTGTTGTTGTAAAAGTGTGTTTCTGTCGAGGGAGAGAGGCGGTGTTACTATCTAACTCGCTAGCTGTATGAGTAGATTCAGATCTGTGTGTTAACTGAGATACTGAGAATATGTTCTCTTATCGTCTCAGGAGTTTCAGATTGTACCTTCTCACTGACAACGACCTGAACACTGAACTGTTTTACAACACAGGTATGCTGCTTTATCCTGTATTTTCCATCTTTGTACAGCAGGGGGTAGTGTAGAAAACAAAACAGATAGACTAGGGAGTAATGAGCCCCCTAGTGTGTGTGTTCACTAGCGTATGTGGGTGTTTCCCTTCACAGATGGGTTAAATGCAGAAGACATATTCCTCTGTGTGGCTCTAAACTCTCTACTCAGAGAATGACTGGCCTCACCTAATTGTTTTTCATAGAAAAGCCAGTTTAATATTATTAATAATGCAAATTTCACTGCAAAACATACTACTTATATATTTTATTCAAGTAAATCACCCTTGGAAGAGAATCACTGTGTTTTGTAAGAGTATATCTATGGAGTCTGGAGTTTCAGATTGTGCCTTCTCATTGATAACGATGATCTGTTTTATCTTTAACAGTCTAACCATGATAGATGGTTACAGGTTTTGAGTTTTTTTGTGTGTGCATGTAATGGCATACTCTTACCACCAGAGGCTACATTGAGCCTGAGCTTTGGAAATCAGTTCTTAGGAGAAGAATTGGGCAGTTACAGGTACAATGTGCTTCAAACAATTTGTTTGCTGCTAACATGGCTGATGGAACATTTTAAGTCCTTTTATTGGGAAACCAAGGCGTTTTAAGCCCAATAAGGATTTTTTTTTATGTACTACATTTTCTGCTTTGGGACTGGATGGGCTATGGACAGTAGAATGGAGGGTCTTGGACCACAGTCTCCAGCTTTGTTGGACTTCCCTATGGATATTAAAGACATTCACTGCTAACCACCCTGCCTGGCTTCAGACTGATCTAATGCTGTGGATCTAAGGGCCTGCGGATCGGCACCTCAAAGAACTTTGACTACTCACCCGGTGAGGTCAGTCCTTTTTGCTTTTTTATTATTAACATTTTTTTTTTCTTTTTGCTTCAAACAAAGGCTGAACTGGATAAGGGTTTATACAAATGCTTTAATACTACATGAGAACTGGATGTATATGGAGTTGTGAATAGTTGCAATAGAAGCTGATGGTTAGCTGATGGTTAGGGTCTTCTCAGATAATGTAGGAAGACCTTTTTTGGGAAGAGGTTTGTTACAACAAAGCAGTAAATGAATGAGGTGACAGCTCCTGTGCAGTTGGTCTTCGTACACAACGCAGAGTGGGTTCTGTGGCTCAGCGGTTACACCAGCAACCTGGTTAAAAAAGAAAGGTAAATAAAATTTGGTTCAATACCTGATAGGTTTTGGTGGTAGAGGAAAAAGTGTAGATGACTGCAGGAAGAAAAGATAGTTGGGGAAAAACAGATTTAAAAAAACTCTTTTTTGGTCTGATTGAACTTTAGTCTGTGACGCACTGATTTCTTATGCTACACGAAATGTCTTTATTTCACTTACCCTACATAAATACATTTTCCCATAAAGTAGATGCTCAAACTCCAGTTTATACAGCAAAGCTAAAAAAACTGACCCGATGTTCTTAATTCAACCATACAAAAGCAGCAAGCTACCAAATCCCAGCTTAGACCAGTCAGAATAACTTGCTGTCTTAAATGTGACTCCAGCACCAGTCACACAACACCTTTCCCTCAGATTTGTGTTTTAATCCTCTAAACTGGTTAGAGATAAGAGGTGAACCTGCTAGCGTGCTAGCGACCATTTCGGGTGACGTCATTCAGCTAAGGCCTGCTGGTGCTGATGATGCCACAGGCCCACCTGCATCTGAAGACGTTGCTGCAGGCCTGCCTTCCTCTGTGGATGTCGCTGCAGGCCCACCTGCCTCCGTGAACACAGCTGTGGGAGGAGGGTGTTTCTGTCTTTGTTTACCTTTCCTCATTTCCTTTCCTGTCATTTCCATTTTGCTCCATTTGCTCCTGCTCATCTCCGCACTCTTGTTACGCCCCTCACCTGTCCAAAGTTTCTGGCTCCTCCTGTTCTCATCGTTCCTTGTCTACCATTTTGTAAATCTACCTGTCTGTTAGCTCCCAGTCTGTGTCTGGCATTGTGATTGTCATGTGACTTTGTGAATGTCATGTTAAATGGTAGTTTCCTGTTTGGTATCCTCTGTGTTCTGGGTTTTGTTTTCCTCATGGACCCTCCAGCTCTAACTGTCTCAGCCTGCACTTTATCTCCTGATAATGTCAGTATGGCACACTTTGCATATGTATCCACCTTCTCTGCTCGCTCGCTTATAACATTTGCAGGGGAGGAATGATCCTAAATTCCTTATCAACATTGTGCAGACTTTATTTGCAGTTACAGGAAATGTTTGGTAGATGTGATTGGTAAAAAGGGAGATGTACAGGTTATTATATTGAAGGGTTCATTTACTTTTTCTAGCCTGCACTGTGGATGTTACTCAGTGTGCTCAATAAAGGAATAAAAGACTTGAAATTACACCTGTTTGTGTGTTACTAATTTGCATATACTGTGTTTGTCTGTAATTGTCAATTTATTAGAAATCAGTACAGATTTTATTAGTTTTATGAATGCTTTTATTAAGTTATGAATAAATATTTTTTTAAACATACTTATTTATTGGAAAAAATTTAAGTGGATATATGCATGGGAAGTGCTTTAAAAAGTTTTACCTCAATGTATATAGTATATATACATTAATGTAATTGAATATATATTCATACACTTTGGCAAAATCCAGTCAACTTGTGCATCTTCAAGGAAGATACAGCAATAAAGTAAATACAGTAACTTTCAATAAGCTACAAACAGATGGCACATTCACAGTCAAATGTAATTACATTAATAACCAAATGATTAACTGCTGTTTGGGTACTGTAAAAATATGCTGATCTTCAATAAATATTCATGAATTAATTTGTGTATTAATTTGCACTTGTAAACGTAAGTGTGAACCACAAAAAGAAAGAAATCAGTTAAACAGTTTAATATAATATAGTTTATAGGATTAATATGAGTTTACATCCATGTATCAATATATGGAGTTGTGTACAATCAAAACAGATTTGGGGAAGACAGATTGGGTATTCTATAAATAAATGTCATCCGTTTGCATATAACACTATGTGGTGTTACTATAACATATATTGGTCAATTATATCAATAACTTTAGCTTTAATGGTAAAGAGTAAAATAGTAAAATACAATAGATTGTATAATAACAATGCTTAGTTTATTTACAGTATTTTATTGTATTTTAAGTTAACGTGCAAGCTTGTCACGCTTCGGGGTTTCCCTGCCGCATCCGATGGCCCGAACTCCATCTGCCAGAGTTCACTACCTGATGACATCATCCTCACGCGTCCACAGTCACCCGATCACACCTCACTTCTCTCGTTCCAACTCTCCTGAGTACTGATTACACACACCTGCTTCTCATCCCCCCATCTGCATTTAAACCCCACACAAACACACTCTCATTGTGAAGTTTTGCCAAACCCTGTTTGCATCACTGAGTGTTTTCTCCTGCCTTTCTCCATTGTTATCTCTGGTTCTGACTCCCTTTGTTTTCGACTTACTCTCTCTGATTCTCCCCTTGTTCTGGTTGCCTGATTATTTGCCTCTCTGGTTTTCGACTCTCCTTTTGTTTATTTGATTACTCTCTTGGATTACCCCTTTGGATTTGTTTGCTGGTTTATCTGATTTCCTGGTTGTTGACCCTTGTCTGTCTCTCCATCTACGACCCGCATTGCCCATTTATTATGTTTGCTTCGATTTTGCTGTTGTGCTCTACTGTCTATTTGTTTAATAAAACACTCATCTGACTTTTAGCTCTGCACACGTCGGGCCAAGTTGTTTGTCCCTGGCAAAGCTTAGCAGTTTATAACCTTGAGATATAGTTCATAAGCACTTACTAAGGATCAAGCAGTGGTTATTAAATAAGTTATACTTTAGTTATGGTCCTGCAAATTCATCAATAAAGATCTTATAGCTGTCCCTAACCTATTTCCAGGTCATCATGTAGTTATGTAGAGTTATGTCATTAGAAACGTTCCACTTTAGTTATGATCTAGCTAATTCATTAACAAAGATACTGTATTTTAAACGTATGTGCACATTATTTTTAAGTCATTTTAAGTTCCCACTTCAGTCTTGCTGATCGAGTGAATGACTTCAAGCCTAAACTACTAGAAAAGTGCATTTCCTGAGGAAAATCCAGAGTGATTGCGCAGTTTAAGCTTGTTGCTAGCTGGTCATAAATGTTCCACACAGCATAAATCTCAACTCATGTGATCAAATGATGCACAAAAGTAAAAATCGACAAAAATGGATTGTAATGGATTCATTATAAATGATAATGCTTTTATAACTGCTTATAAACTGCTTGTTAATACTTCAAAGTTATTGACACTGCGAGGTTTACTGAAAATATTTTCTTATGTTCTGCCTGAATATCAGTTCTTGCTATAGTTCAGGTTGTAGGTTGTGTGCTCCATATGCTCCTCCATAATGAAAGCATGGGGTTTTAACTTTGAGCACCTTCCCCATCTGCCGATCTCTGCATGGCATTCGTTTTGTATTCGGTGGCTGCCAGTTACTGCAACATGTCATCCACATAGTCATTGGCAAAGTAGATGATGTCCTTCAGTGCCATGAGAATGAGAGCATCAACATCAGCATCTTGGGTGATCTCTGAATGATAGTTCTTCACAGGGTAGATGCAGTTCAGTGGGAGGCCAAGTCTGTTACTGCATTCCTCTACCTAATGAAACACATACATGTGTCAAATAAAGGCTCAGATTTGTCACTCTGCATATGAAATGGTTTTAAATGGAATTAAAAGAATGAGGGATATGAAATATTTAGTGACTTTTTCATTCAAATTTAATCTCTACACCCACACCTTTTGTTCTTTACTTAGTAGACTATAAACTAGTAGAATATTACAGGATATTACTGCAATGCATGACCTATGCAGATATACATTTACAGCTTTCCACTGCAAGGAATATTACTACTTCAAGCAAAATGGATCATTGTCCTATTATTTTATCTGAGAAAAAATAATTGGTAAGATATTCATTATGATGCACCAGACTCTACATGCAAATACAACACTGTTGGAGGTCAGATTTCTAGTTCACAATTTGGACACAGATCTAGTAAAACTGAGAAACCTAAGAAACCTAAAACCTGATACAAACAAGCAAAGGGAGATGTCAGATTACTCAATCTGAAAAGTAGGTTTCTTGATCATGGAGCATCCACATTCTTCTGATAATTTAAATTGTAACCTGAGTAGCAACTGGCTACCAACATTCTCTGGACAGAATTAGTAAAGTAAGACCCTTTGATTTATTCCACGACAGACTATACAATATATTGTTGCTTTCCAAAGAAAACCATGTAGCTCCATTTTTGTTGATTTTTAGATTTATGTATTATTTGATCACATGACCTGCAAAAAAAGACCACCATAAAATGACTTAAAATAGATTAGAAAACATCTGGTTCAGCTGACTTACATTCAAGTTAAATAAAGTTTTTGTTCTCTCGTGTGAAGTTGCCATTTTGCTTCTTATTTTTTTTCTTATTTTGCTGCTTATTTTTCTTTGGAAAGCAACGATATGTGAGAGGAGATCTCAAGGGCGATAGATAATGGTTTGTGATAGATAATGGTAGTTAAGGGGCATCCCTGGCATGTACCTGTACAAAGGAAAGTATTGAGAACGTACAGAATTAAGTGAGGTGAGGTGAAATCAAGGAGACACCAAATCCTAATCAATCCAAACAAATAGGAAAATTAGTAATTGCATTTAATCAGATCCAAACCCTCGTTTTTGATCTGATTAAAGTCTAGAGGGAAAAAAAAAACGGGAAGTGTGAATAATATTGAATAATTCTCCGATGTTACATAATAAGCATTTATAATTTTTTGGTAATGAATCATGAGGAATAGTATAGGAGGCTGGTGTCCCAAAACAAAGAAGCAGGTCAGAATTTTGTTGTTGCAGATATAGAAGGCAACTTCATTAGTGATAAAACAGTGACCAATTTTCATGAAAAAGCAGAATAAAATTCCAGATAGTTAGTATAACCATTCCATATAATAAAAACATTAAAACCATGATTGATTCCCACGCTTTGAAAAACTCACGTTAATCACTGTTCTGGATCCAGGCACTATGGGGTTTGTTTTGTGTCAGGGCAAATATGAACACAACCCAACCGTTTATAACAAATGTGTTGTGACAAATTGAGGTACCTTGAGGAAGTGTCCTGCTGTACTGCATTTTTATATGTTTTGATACCTTAAATTGCAATGAAACAAACATAAGCACTAAAAAGTTGACGTCACCTTCATATTCACCAGCTTCTTGCATTTCTGCCTTTCCACCTTAAATTCTCCAGCAGTTATTATAATGCACCAGGAGCCAGAATGTAACTCCTGCACCATTTAAGGTGGAATGGGAAAATTTGAACAAGAAACTGCCAAACAGGAAGCTGACTTCAGCCTAATATTAAAACTTCGGGTGGGATAGTCTAAATGTCCTTATCAGAAAATGTTACTAGCATTAAAATAATAATTAGGATAGCCTAAATCAGCTTATTTATTTGGAACGTATTGTTATTATTATTATTATTATTATTATTATTATTATTATTATTATTATTATTATACAAAGAAAAGGTGCTGCTAATTTTAGTTGTGGCTTTTAATATAAAATTTGGCTAAAAGTTTTATATTAGTCACTATAATTGTGATAACTGAGAATATTTTGGCAAGAATTCTTTGTACGCATGTCAACCATGCAATAGCACCACCACATTGAAACTGCTGCTTCAACATAAAAGCTGAAATGGAAAACATACTCTATACAGCAATGATTTGTAGTTACAAGTAACAATACACTAATGGAATATATGCATACTGAATCCATATGTATATTGAATTCAGTAGATTCCCCCTTAAATCTTACATACTCTTGAAGATTTTCAGTAAATATGGGAGAATAAAACCACATAAACATATTTTACAATCCATACTGGGGACACCTTTACTGTACTGCACTGTTTATTGATCTTATTTATCTTAGTAACAGATTCACACATCACCCCATCCTCTGTACTGACTGTCTCAGACTGGTGTTTCTTCTTGTACTGCACAATAAGCCTTCTGTAATCTGCCTCTACAGCCAGACTCAGCACTTTAATACACATATACAACTCCACACAATGTAAGGTTTACAGGTATGTAAGGTACTGTGTGTGTGTGTGTGTGTGTGTGTGTGTGTGCTAGGAATGTGTGTTTTGTACTGTATTAAATGTTGTCACTCTCTGTGCACTATGAGCTAATGTAACCAAAGACAAATTCCTTGTATGTGTGAACATACTTGGTCAATAAAGCTTGATTCTGATTCTGTTAAAGTATATGCTCTTAAATAGCCTCAATGGATCTACACACACATTGTCATGCATATAACTAGAAAAAAGACTTTAAAAATGATCCAGTTATTGTGAGCAGTCATTGTGAGGCTCGTACACAATTGAAATCTCTTCCTGTAACCCAGTAAAAATGGTAATGTCAGAAATAAAACAGAGCAAAAACCTTCTGCAACTTTTATCCAAAGTTTTTTATGCGGCCAGTTTTTCATTTGGCACACTGTCCAAAGAAAATCAAGTACCTTCAAAATGGCACCTTTACAGGAAAGGGAAAAAAACTAATGTAATTTTAAAGTTAAGTGAAAGGAAAATTCCTTTCAAATTCCTTTCAGATTCCTTGTATGTGTAACATACTTGGTAAAATAAAGAGATTCTGATTCTGATTCTGAAGTGATACTGGCTGCTGTGTTCGAATGATGCATAACAGTAAAAATCGACAGAAATATAGATGCATGTTTTTCATTGGACAGCGACGATATGCTCTAGTGTGAATGATGGCAACTTGAATGTTAGATCTTTTTCGTTGTGTGACTGTACATATAGCTTACCTTCTCTTTGATTTTTTTACTCAAATAAACGCTTTTCAAGTCTTTGCTGACCTCCTCACAGGTCTTATCCACTTTTGTCAACACAGCAACTTGAGGTATATCTATAAAATTAAGATACAGAAGACAACAAATGTGAAAGCCAATCAAATAAAAAGTTTAAATCAGTCATCAGAACACAACCTTAAGATGAACAAAACATACATACTAACTCCATTTCTTCTATTGTTGCTAATTTGTCACATTTAATTGTTTCAGATCATACAGCTAATTTTGACACAAGATAAAGCCAATTTGAGCAAACACAAAATGCAGCTTTTAAATGATCATTGCATTTATTAAAGATAAATATTAATTCAAAACCTGTATCACATGTGTGAAAAAATAACTGCCCCCCCTATACCTAATAACTGGCTGTGCCACTCTTGACAATAACAACTGCAATTAAATGTTTGTGATAACTTGTGATGAGTCATTTACACAGCCGAGTCACTTAATGATGACCACTTCCTACTTTTGACAGCAGCAGCGCGTAGCTCATTAAAGCCAAGTGAAAAGCATTTGTCCTTAAATAAATACATTAAATTTAAAAGAAGCATTTTGTGTTTACTTGGGTTTTTTGTCTAATCAAAGTAGTTTGATGATCCGAAACTTTCAGATGTGACAAATATGCAAAAAATAGAAGAAGAATAAATTGGGCAGCAATTACAGCACTGTAAGTTAGACTTTGTTTACAAGAATTTTGGGCTATTTGCTTTAATCCAATTATTATGAAATTTGCACACAATGTGAAGATATGTACAATATATATAATTTAGATAATTTATAACAATTATAATTACAGGTACATTTACACCTGGAAATACAAGATTTTGTGCCAACAGCAGCAACATAGAAGTGAGTAAGGTCATTCTCCAGCCTAATTCTTCACACAGAAATATATATTCGACTTAAGAATGTCATATTTACCGCCTTTACCAACATCATTAATGAAAGTTAAATAATAAAACTTACCCATTAGGGCAGCTTTCTGTCGAATTGTCCTCATTTTGTGAATCACTTTGTCACTTATTCTTGAGATGGAGTCAGCAGGGATAATGCTCACCAGGCAGTGGACTTTATCATTTAGATTTGGGCTGTGATTGTACTTTGGGTCATCCTCATGTATGGGACTCAGAGGATTGAACTAAAGTAGAAAAAACAGCAAACCTTTATTTTGTACCATCCTTATTACAGCGTAAGAAACACTGTAACTACAATTTACTAACTGAATAAGCATTGACATCAAAGAAGCCCAAACATTTTTGTCCTGTTTTGAAAATGCAGTGTTTGTGGTGGGTTTTTGATGTATTTCATATCACTACACTAGATAGTGTATGTTTTTGATACATTTTACAAGTTATTTAATGGTTTTAGTGAGCTATTCACAGCTGATAAATATACTCTCATTGGGTGAGAGGATGGGGTTAGGTAACCTTCAGGTTAACAATAATAATAATTAATTTTAAAAAATTAAAAGTTAATAACCTTCAAATCACAAAGTTTCTGTCAATCGTTTATAATGCTTAATAGACATAAGCCTTTTTAACTGTACATAAATGCTCATAATCACACATGTAAAAAGCTACAGCATAAAGAACAAAGTGACAATGTCACCCCTCCTGTTTCTCCCTCTGTGCCAACTCCCAGAATTCAATGACGTCGCTACCAAGCGCCCTGAACGGACCAATCAATGTCCGGTTCCCAGTTTGCATTCACTTTCACGGATGAGTTAAATGTGGAAGACAAATTCCTCTGTGTGTAAAAGCACAAATGGCTCAAAAACTCTACTCAGAGAATGATTGGCCTCACCGAAAGAGAGAAAAGTGTCCTGAAGATAGATTGTATGTAATTATGTAATTCATTTGGATTACAAATGGATCCTCATTTGGCTAAAGCACTGGCCTCAGGGGAGACTCTGTGACAGTTGATGGCCTGGGTGTGATGGATCAGTGATGATCTTCTATGCACACTTCCTGTTTCAAGAAACGTGCAGGTCCAACAGTGTGGGTAGTTTGACTCAAGTGGTCTTCCCTGCAGATCTGATGATGCACTGCAGTCTGCACATATTATGTTTAGTGGCTGAGCTGCCCCACACCCTTTCCTTTTGCTTTTCTGGTTTCTGAACTGAACCTCAGTTGTTGAGGACAGAGAAAGCATTAATGGCGACACCCAGTGGTCGGCTGAAGAAATTTTACTATGTCTTCTTATCAAAAGTAAATGATCCTTGCTTGCTTTCTGGATAACAAAAAAACATTTGGAATAACAGCACAAACGCTTGCAGGTAGTCTATATGCTCTGATGCGTAGCACCCTTTGATGATGTATACTTTGACGTTCCTTGTTTCCAATAAAAAGTAATGCAAATGCAGGCTTGTTTCCTAAATAGCAACAAGGTTCTAGGAAGCCTGAATAGAACCGGTTTAGCAAACAAGGTTCTTTTGGTCAAAAAGGGCTAACTGTGATGGATGTGGCAGCATAAAACTGCACCATCAGCTCCTGGGATACATAAAACTTCCTAAGATGACGCAGGAAGTACATCTTATGTTGAGCTTGATTCAGAAGATTATCTTTCAAGTGCACGTTGATGTTTTTGGGTTTTCTCTCTTGGATTGTAGATTTGTACTTTGTGTGGATTGTTTTCCTCCCCTAGCCCAATCGTTTTTCTACCCATGTACTTGGTGTTAGTTTTCACGGTTTTGGTCTGGCCTGGTTTTCTGACTACTCGTTTGGATTGCCCTTTTGTTGCTAAACACCCAGCCCTTTTTTATCTGCAGCTGTCTAGTTTGTTTGCCCAGCATTACACACAATATATTATATATGTATTTTTCAGTGTTGTTGAAAGTTTTGTAACAAAGGTTTTGGTCATTCACAAAATGTTCCGATGTATGGATATTGGCATATGTGTTCAAATATGTTTTGAAGAATACAAGTTCTAATTGTATGTAAGTTCTATAAATTGTAAGTGTCTAATTTTTAACATCCAAAATGTAAAATATTACATATTATGATGCTATAGTATATACACAATATAAATATAATATAATGCAACTTATGTCACTTTGTGTTATAGAGCTTTATACTGTGGTGTTATTTTACTTGTGTGCTTATGAACGTTTATGTAGAGTTATAAAGGCTTATATTAAGTGTTATAATGTATTATGAATGCTTTATAGATCTTTATGAATGCACTTACACTGGATTATGAATAGATATGCATAGAAATGTTAGTTATTACCCAAAGTGTTACCTAAAGTTTAACAATGAAGCCACTGACAAAGCAAACACTCTGTAAACATGGAACAAAATATATGCAATCCAGTACATAGCCCTACTTGAATGTATGGTGCACTGTTTTAATAGAATTCAAGAACAAAGAGATCTGGCTGTATGTTCCTGTCAGGTTCAGGGAACCAGGCGCGACGCCAGCAAAGCCAAGAGACAAACGGAATTTATTAAGCTGATCAGAAACGTCACGCAGCAGAAAAGGATGGTACAGCAGTAACAGGGGGCAATTCCGGGGCATAAGCCGATATGAAAGGCAAGGGTCGAAACCAGATAGTCAAGACAGCCAGGCGAACAAGACAGAAAGGGAGATAGAAAGACAAAATCCAGGAGAGCAGAAATAGGGTCGAGAACAGAAATACAACGAGTAAAGGGGAACAGGTTAAATGGAGTATACCAAGAGGGGTCGAAAATACAAATGTGGTCAGAATCAGGTAGACAGATCGAGAAGAAACGCTCAGGATTGCTACAAAAAGTGGGCAAAGCTTTGCAAGGTGTGTGTGTGTTTGTGAGAAAGGCTTAAATACTGCCGGTGACAGCTGGCGCAATCAATAGATGGGAGACGCGGACCGGGGAGGATTAGCGGAGTGCGAGCACGCGTGTGTGACGTCACCGGGCGGTGCACTCTGGGGGCTGGAGTCCGGAGGAGCGGCAGTCAGGCAGACCCGCAGACGTGACAGTTCTAATATGTTCTTGTATTACGTGGTATCCCACTCTCTTCATTTGGGTAACATCTTCCATTACTATTGGTTGTTTAAAAAAGCTATTACAGGAACAGTTCATATCTAACTCTACATAGCCATACATAACTGACTGCTAGTTAATATGTAGATTTCAGAATCAACAAGAAAACACAATATGAATCAGTACTATTGCTTTCTCAGATTGAATATTTATTTTCCATTTTCCATTAGTTGTAATGGTATAAATAAGATAATATACGCCTAACATGAATTTAACCTGTTAATATCATGAGGCTCAAGGCAATTTACTGCATGAACTATAGCTGGTGTACTTACAGTGTAGTCATCTGAAATATGTCCTTCTAATACTTTGATGATGTCATCAGTAAGTATTCCTCCTCCTTCCCCTGGCTCAAGTCCCATAATGTCATGGAAAATAAAAGGAAAACGTCCACCTCCACGCTTCCTCAGCCTGTGTGATTTCATCTAGAACAACATTCAGACATATTCATTATATAGTTCAATAGACTGACCAGATACACAATTTGAAAACAATTCATTGCAGACTAATTCTTTTTATGTTGGTGCAGAAGTAACACTTTTCTCAAAACACTCAGTAACACTCATCTTCAAAAAAATAGTTGCACCAGAAGGAATAAACCGACAGGAATGAAACTTGGTGTATAGATTTGACATCATGAGACATGTGAATTATTGGGCCTTATTGCTGTACATGACTGACTATATAAGGTCGCCCTGTTGTGCGTACTTTCCATTGTGACTTGCGCAGTTGTGTTGGTAGCATCCTTTGCAATCAAAGTATACCTCAGAGAAGAGCTCGAAAACAATTTGACCAGCCTGGAGACTCTGGTCTTATCAATGTATTGCGGAGAGCAGACAATTTGTCCAACATGTGACTCAATAGCCACGACTGCAGTCGTTCAGCAAGCAGTGATGCTCTTCACAAGTCATCCTTTTAAAACCAGCACCATTGGCAGACGGCTGGACGACACAAGACTACATGCACGCAGATTGTTATGACGACTGCCCTTAACCCCACGTCAACATCACCAAAGGCTGCAATGGTGCCATGCCAGGTAGTCATCTTTTGTCCCACTTTTGTCTTGGTGGAGACGACCAATGAACCTGTGTGTGGAGGTCAGCACTAAGGTGGTTTGTTGTCACACGTCGCATGCCTAGAAGGCCTGGTGTCACTCCACCTCCACCCCTACCACAAAATCTGGAACTGTGTGAGAATGTTTAAGCTGCATGGGATGGATTATCGCAAGGCACCGTTAGGAGCCTCTACAACTCCACGGTGAGACATCTGGCATGTTGCGTTAGCAAACATGGGGATCTGACGCCATACTGAGAGACTGTAACCCTTCTCTTCCTTTCAAATAGAACTGCAATCCAACACTTCCTTCTGGGTGCAACTGTTTTTTGATGACTTTCATATTTGCCCTCATATGAATGCAGTTCTGTATGTTCACAGTATCCTCCACACTACAGCTTTTTCAGATGGTAACAAATCCTGATTAAGTGTGGAGTGAAGAGTTGCAGAGGTCAGTTGACCTCCTAGTAGTAGTAGGACACTTGAATACAAATTGTTTTTCTAGTCTCAACAGATGACTAATACTTAAAAATAAAAAGACATTTATAAATATTAATTATTCTACACTAACTCCCTGAGGGCCTGACAGGTAAAAACACAGTTATTTAATTTGATTTAACTTCACGCAATCATGAAAGAAGTATAAATTGAGCTAATAATTTGCACAAACTTAATGTACATATTAATGTAACTTATATGTAAAGGTATAATATTTGATATGCATTTTAGGATTAAACTCTTAAACTCTGTGATTATTGCCTACTGTTACTAAAACACACAGACCTAAAATCCTTGATTTAGCTCTTCTGACATATAAGGCGGCTTGTTCCAGCCTACATTGCTGTGTAAATAACTAGATGCAGCTGAAGTAAGTTCCACCCTAGTAGGAGCTACACTACTTTATGTCCTGAAGTACAACTGCTGGTACTTACTTTAGTCGTAAAGCTCACTCCAGTTGTAATTGTTTGTTCCAGAGCAACATGGACATTACGGCCTAAGAGGATCCTCTGGACAGAATTGATGAAGCATGACTTCCCTGCTCCAGTTGGTCCATGTAGCAGAATTCTGAGTTCGTTTGCCCTTGACCTAAAATGTTCCAAATTCTCTAATGTTGCATCTTTTTCACTGAGGAAGACCAACATCATTTGTTACTTACTAGCAATTCAAAATGGTTGCTAATGAACATCTAAATTCTATACTAGCATGTTCATCATAATGCTTACCATATATCACACACCTACTTTGTACTAGGTCTGGCCAGTAAAAACATGTTGATCATATCCTGTTGTTGATATATATTATGGTTTTGCTGTACGGTAACTCAGTGAGTGTAATGTGTTAGTGTACTGTAAGTAGTGTGTTGGTGTACAGTAGCTCAGTAAGTGTAATGCGTTAGTGTACTGTAAGTAGTGTGTTGGTGCACAGTAACTCAGTAAGTGTAATGTGTTAGTATACTGTAAGTAGTGTGTTGGTGTACAGTAACTCAGTAAGTGTAATGCGTTAGTGTACTGTAAGTAGCGTGTTGGTGTACAGTAGCTCAGTAAGTGTAATGCGTTAGTGTACTGTAAGTAGTGTGTTGGTGTACAGTAACTCAGTAAGTGTAATGTGTTAGTATACTGTAAGTAGTGTGTTGGTGTACAGTAACTCAGTAAGTGTAATGTGTTAGTGTACTGTAAGTCGTGCGTTGGTGTACAGTTATTCAGTAAGTGTAATGTCAGTTATCTTAGTATCTTCAGTATCTTTGCCAGATTTCTGTCTTTGGTGTAGAAAGATAGCCATGCAGAAAAGTACCTTGAACCCAGTGTGAAGTAAGGACATGCATCTGTGATGTGTTTTTCTTTCAAAGGCAGAATGTGGACTACACACCACATGACATTTCACAGTGGCTGGAAACTGATTTGTATGCAAAACGACTGAACGAGCTTCATGCCAAAGGCTTTGGAAAATCATACAAATAATTCCTAAACATGAACGTTGTTGGTTCATGTAGGGAATAGACGGCCCACAACAACAAACTTGGGCTTGTGATATGGCACTGTTACATGGCTCAGGCCTACTTTGTATTTACTCCCCTCTGTTCCTGATATATACCTGTTTTCTTGGTCACTACACTAGGTCACTATATTGATGAACAATTTGTCAGCTTCCGCTTTGGCCCATTCATGATTGCTTGGCCAGAAGAAATGATGCACAGCAATAAATGGACGTCCATTTACTGTAATCTGTAACTTGTCAGAGTAGACCTACAGGTAAGTGGCCAGTATGTGTGTTTTTAACCTATAAACATAAAACTTAAACAACCTTTCTAAGATTTCTCTCTCCACTTTCTCAAACACTGTCTCAAGAATGATATACCGAATATAATTTTTGTCATTTTATAGGCACATGGACTCTTACCTCCATGTCACTTGCCTCCAAGGTTCAGTCAGCACTAAATAAGAAAAAAATAATAATTGGTAAGGGTTAGCAGCAGTGTTTCTACAAATCAGTCTGCTAAAGCAAACATCATATGATGAGGTGCAAATTTGACTAATTACATAAGCTCAAAAAACAAGACCTTCATAAATAACTATTACTTTGCAATAGCCTTCACCTGAACAAAGGGCCCAAGCCTAAACCCTTCACCAAACTACTGTTGAAACTATACATTGAGGTAGGCAGTGTTCTCCTGGAATTCTCTAAACCCAGATTCAGACTGCCAGATGTGGTTCCATTGCTCCAGAGTCCAGGAGTGGCACTTTACATCACTAAAGCCAACAGTCTGCAGTGCAGATAGTGATCCTAGGCTTGTGTGCAGCTGTTCAATTATAATAGCATTATGGACTACAGCACTTACAGATGACCAGTACAGGTCGTGTGGGCATAATCTAATTTTTCAAATTGACTTGTGTGCAATGATGGCATCCTTTGATGGTGCCACATTTAAAGTAACTGAGCTCTTCAGTCCGATCTGTTTTACTGCCAGCACTTGTCTGTGGAGATCACATGGCTTTGTTCTTGATTTTGGGGACATTTAGATAGAAAACAGCTTTGGAGTTGTGTGAAAATATCTCTACAGATTTCTTGGAAAATTTGAAAGCACATCTCATCACATTTTAAAGAAGTAAAGAAAAAATGATTGTTTATGCGTGATTTTTCTCTCACAGTATTGAGACAGAACAGAATTTCTTTCTGGGGGATGAAGCATTAGATGCAGATTGTGTGGTGGAGGTGGAGGTGTAGTGACACCAGGCCTTCTGGATGTGTGACACGTGACAACAAACCATTCATCTTGGCGCTGACCACGGTGCCTCCACACACGGATTTGTGGGTGGTCTCCAAGACAAAAGCGGGACGTACACGCATCATCAAAGGAAAAAAAGATACACAAATAGCTGCACCCAGACGGAATCAGCTAACAGGAATGAAACTTGGGGGGTTGGTTTGACATTGTGAGACATGTGAATGATTCAAGTTCCATGCTCAGCTGCGCATGTGGTGTAAGCAAGAATGTGCCTTATCCTTGTACCTGACCGACCCAACAGCCACGACTGCAAATATTCAGCGAGCAGTGATGCCTCCATGAGTCATCCTGTTAGTGCCAGCACCATTGGCAGACGGCTGCACGACGCAGGACTACATGCACGCAGACCGTTACAACGACTGTCCTTAACACCATGTCAACGTCATCAAAGACTGCAACGGTGTTGTGCCAGACTGTCATGGAGTGACTCAGAATGGCAGCGGGTCATCTTCAGAGACAAGTCCCACTTTTGTCTTGGTGGAGACGACCAACAAATCTGTGTGTGGGGGCACCGTGGTCAGCACCAAGATGAAAGGTTTGTTGTATCACTTCACCTCCAGGACATACTTACTTTTTGGAAGATTTTCATATATTAATTCTGGACCTGTTATGTTCACTGTGAAATAGAAACAAGATATGAACAAACTATGTCAATGCTCTAAAAACTCCACAAACCAGAGAAATTACACTCATCATCAAAAGAATATTTGCACTCAGAAGGAAGTGTTGGATTGCAGTGCTGTTCAGAAGGAAGATAAAGGTTACCAGGCACAATAAATGATGATAAATTTAGACTGATATGGGCAATATTTATTGTGCTACACATACAGAAGTAGTGTCT
>CM067495.1:22932887-22954778 GCA_034552555.1 Semaprochilodus insignis | reverse complement strand
TTGTTGTCACAAGATCCCACTCAAGGGCGGTGTTCTGGAATCATGTGTCTATCAAAGTTAGTAGTAGCTCCATCCTTAATCCATTCCTATTATAACTACACGCATCATCAATGGAATAGATACACAAATAGCTGCACCCAGATGGAATCAACTGACATGAATAAAACTGGGTAGGTGAGTTTGACATAGTGAGACATGCAAATGATTCAAGTTTCATGTGGTGTAAGTAAGAATGTGCCTTATGACTGTACCTGACTGACCCAACAGCCAAAATTGCGGATATTCAGTGAGCAGTGATGCCTCCATGAGTCATCCTTTTAGTGCCAGTACCATTGGCAGACGGCTGCACGACGCAGGACTACATGCACACAGACCGTTACGACGACTGTCCTTAACACCACATCAATGCAATGGTGTCGTGCCAGACTGTCATGGAGTGACTCAGAATCTCAGTGGGTCATCTTCAGAGATGAGTCCCGCTTTTGTCTTCGTGGAGACAACCAACGAATCCGTATGTGGAGGCACCGTGGTCAGCACCAAGATGAACAGTTTGTTGTCATGCGTCATACGTCCAGAAGGCCTGGTGTCACTCCACCCCTACCACACCATCTGCAGGAACTGTGTGAGAATATTCAAGCTACATAGGATGGATTATGACAGGACACGATTAGGAACCTCTACAACTCCATGCCGAGACGTCTGGCATGTTGTGTTAGCAAACATGATGGCCTGACTCCATACTGAGAGACACTACTTCTGTATGTGTAGCTCAATAAATATTGCCCATATCAGTCTAAATGTATCATCATTTGTTGTTCCTGGTAACCTTTATCTTCCTTCCCAACAGCACTGCAATCCCACACTTCCTTCTGGGAGCAGCTGTTCTTTTCATTCCAGAAAATTTTGGGATATATTACGACTATAAAACATGTTATGTTTTATATATGTTAAAAGATTTTATGTAATTTCATGTCTTTCATGTGCCTTGACCATTACCTGTTCTTCTCTTTGTGTTTTCTGCATTTGTCCCTTGTAGTTTGTCATTGCTGGTATTTCATGTGTTTCACCTCTTTTCTTGTTTTTGACTACTTATTTGATGCCCCCTTTGGTTGCTGCTGTTTGCTGCATATTTTGGCTCTGTTTTTGGATTGTACTCTAACTAGCCTCTAATCTAGTTTTATCAGTGAGCATCTGGGCTAGACTGCATTACAGTTACCTGTCACACTGTTAATAAATTAACCACTGTGCTGATTTAGTTTATGAGCATTTCATTTAATTAAAACTGTAAATTAGCTTTATACCACTGTTAATATACAAATATAGACTACATAAAAGCGTTTTTCCCATTTTGCATTGTCTGTGCTTCTGAGGAACATTCCATTAATCCCGCAGCATCAGTCAAGTCTGTTCTGTCAGTCTGTTCTACTGCCAGCGTGGGTCGGTGGATATCACATGGCTTTGTTTTTTGATTTTGGCAATATTAAAAAAATATTTTTTGTGTGTGACTTTTCTGTCACAGTATTGAGACAGGACAGACTTACCTTTTGGTGACAAAGTGGGAGCTTGTTTTAATGCTGAACTTAGGCTTGTGATCCCTGTGAAATGGAAACTAGAGATGAACAAACCTTGTAAATGCTCTACAACCGTACAAACCTCATGAATTATGTACACAGTCGAGTTACATTGTTATGACCACCAGCTAATATCCAGAGTAATGTGCAGCACGGACAGCAGCTCGACGAGCTGTGAGTGGTCCTGGTAGGTTGTCACAAGTGTCTGGAGCCTTGCTGACTGCAGTGTATCCCATAGCTGCTGGAGGTTGTGTGAGAGCAGAGAATGACACGAACTGTGACTTCCTTCATGAGCTACACGCTGACGCTGCCAAAAGTAGAAAGTGGTCATAATAATGACTCGACTGTGTAGAGTTTTCAGATAACTTCTCCAAATCCATATTTATAACATTTGTATTTTTATGCCTATGTGATTGGTTTCCTTGAAGTTAAGATAATCTTTCAGTGGCTACATGTTAATGATGTTAACCCCTGTTGAACTATAGTACTCTCATCCTGTTGGACTTCAAGATGTTTTTTTTTTTGTGGCAGACTTGGCTTAGACTCAGTACTGTTTGTATGCAGAATGTGTTCAGGAATATTTTAATTGTGANGGACTTCAAGATTTTTTTTTTTGTGGCAGACTTGGCTTAGACTCAGTACTGTTTGTATGCAGAATGTGTTCAGGAATATTTTAATTGTGAAAACAGAAAATGCAACCAACTGCTAAGACTAAACTTTGGAGGTGTAGAAAAACATCCCCACATGTGCTGCTAAACAGGATAAAGGATAATGAAGAACAGAGAGCTATCTATTGGAGAAAAGCAAGGCATTTTGATACCGACAAAAAAAGGCTAAATTAAGCAGAGCCATGGCACAAGCATTGGATTTAGCCAGTAGAACTATTGGGAAATGTCTTGAGGAAAAGAGAGTACTGAAAGAAAGAGAATACTGGTGGACCAGCAACTAGACACTGAACAGGTCAACCAAGGAAAGCAATGGCACTTGCTTCACAAAAACTGTGAATATAAACCCATAAACAACAGACAATAATATCACAACTGCCTTCACATAGCAGGGGTATCATAATCCACCTTAAAAACAGAAAAGCATAGTCATACCATAATATGCAAATCACTCTTCAGCAGAGTTGGAAGGCTGGATTGGGATTTGCAGAGAAATACAGAGATAAGCCACATAAGACCGGAACAGTACAACTACCTTTATGTCAAGGTTGAGAAGATGTCTTATCTATATCGTTCTATGGGTTTGTGGTTACCAAGGACAGCATTCCTTGGAGCCAACTAAAATAAAGGTGTCACAGACTGAATTTTGCCAACTTTGTTCTGCCTCTTCATTAGAAACTTTAGTTCAGTGGCTGATCTTCTCACAGAAGAGGCAGGGCAGGTTTGCTGGACACCTGAAGTTGAGCAGGTTTTCCAAGAAGTCAAATGCCATCTCGCCATGGCATTGGCTCTTTGCTTGCTCGACCTGAGGCCCCCTTTATTGTTGAAGTGGACACCTCTGGTCTAGGGGTCGGAGGTGTCCTCTCCCAACAGTTCAGTCAACAATCTCCACTAATGTGCCTTCTACTCACACCACCTCACCCTGGCAAAACCAGTGTGGGTAATCGGGAGTTGCCATCAAGCTGGCACTTGACAAGTGGAAGCATTGACTGAAGAGGGCAAAACATAAGTTTGTGGTTTGGACAGGGTCCTTCAGTGGGGACATGCGTTGCAGGTGACCTACCATATAGGAGTCAAAAGTCTGGAAATCCTCCACCTGGTGGTCCTGTATGGACTGAGATGCCTGCTCTATTCATAGCAGCCTGTCAGGTCTGTGCCCAGGCTGGGTGCACCCCCTACTTATTCTATCTCTGTTTCTTCAAGTCCTGGAGGTTTACACCCTTGCTTGGACTACTGTTGGCCAAGCCAACTGTGGTACTTTTACTACAGCATATATTTCCACGATATCCCCCAGGACCTAGTCTCTGACAGGGGTTCTCCAGAAGTAAACAGTTCACCAGTCAATTCTGGAAGTCATTCTACTGAGGGCATCAATCAGCCTTTCCTCAGGATTTCACCCACAGTCCAACGGGCAAACAAAAAGGGTAAATCAAGACTTGGGGCAAACGCTCCGCTGCCTGGCTTCATCCAACGATTCTGGGAAGTCACCATTTGAATGCCAAGCAGCTTCCTGGACTTGGGAAGTGGCTGGGGCCTACCAACCGCCTTGGGCAAGATGTTTGGTTGTCAGCTAAGGACATGCCAGTGCACCATAAATCCAAAAAGCTAGCCCCCTGCTTTGTGGGACCCTTTAAGTTACTGAGGTATGTTAACTTATGAGTTAAACACACTTTAGACCTGTTATTTGCAAAGATCTGTCCGGGCACCTCCTGGACTAACGCTGAGTACGCAATAGTATCCGATATCTATAAGAGGAAAGGTGCCAGCTTGACACATCCTGGCTTATTTAGGATCTTCAGCATTGGTGCTCAGCTGGTAAGGGAAGATCAGGAGACATCCTTCAAATTCTACACCGTATGGAGGATTAAAATATCATATTCCATCACTTTTGGCTTTTGAGTCTATCTGGCAGAACTGTAGTCCACATCCTACATCAATAGAAGCAGTTGGTACCCTTGACAGCCCTAATTAAACTGGCCTAATTATGCATGCTTTGTAAAGAAGCACGCAGGCGGTGATGGAATTGTTTTAAAATGAAGACTTCTAAATTGGTCATTAATTGGTCAATAAAATGGATTATTAAGAGGCTATGTTAAAAGCACCCTTATCAGGCCTTAAAGTGCACGTCCTGATATTGCAGAGTGATGGATGGCCCTGGGTCAGGGGAGGTGCTTAAATTGAACTTGTTCAGCCAATTGCAAACTTCATCATATTTGCCCTGGTCATTTGTTTTTTTCTATTTTTAACCTCAACTGTGTGAAGCTCAAGCTGCGCTGCATCCCTAGGTGAAGGTAAGACATTCATTTTAGAAGTTTCTTGTTTTACATCATTAACATATAACACTGGTTTTACTTACCCAAGAAAATATTTACTGTACATAACCTTAGTCTAGCTAGTTAATGTCTAATAGCTAGCTAGGTAAGCTATATGGCTACCCTAACACTAAATCTGAGTACTTGTTTAATGCCCTTTCAGATTGTTGAAATTTTACTTGCAACAATTACTTCTAACATTTTTTCCTTAGCTGAAGAAACAAAGGTTTGGAGCGGGATATTTTAGCTTTAGCTGGAACACCTATCTAGCTAGCATAGCTTCAATAATGGAACAGATAATGTAACTCTAATGATACAGTAAGTTAGCTAGCATAATATGTGGTTCCAGGAACATCATGCAGTTTTGACCAGGGGACATCATTCAGCTGAAATTCAATTATTTCATGTCACTTCAGGAGCAGTATATGTTATATTAACAGTAGAAGTAAACTTCTGGAATGAGTATTTTAGCTGTAATGATTTACATTACAATGAGTACATTTGTTAAAAATTGTAATAATGTTAAAATAGAAAAAAACGAACAAACAAATTTAATGTACGTCTCACCAGCACTCATCTGTCACTCATTCCTCCCATTCATTTTCACTCCCATTCAAACTTTTTTTTTTTTTTTTTACCTCCAACCAAACTGCATATACTCACTCATGGCAGATGCCCAAACTTTATTCAACAGCCAAACTGACCCCGGCTTTTCTATGTGCCGTTTTTTCATCCGTTGTTCCTTCCTTAGACTCATTTTTAGTCACACCTTAGCAAACAATGCCCATTTTAAATTGGAAGGCGAAACCAGTGCTGGGGTATTATTTGGCTGTTTTGGGGGAGGGATTTCTTGGGCTTTAAGCCAGGTTAAAGTATCACAGACTGACCAGAACAATGTCTGTACATATAACAGGATGGAAACAGTATCTTAATAAATGTTGGTCACATTTATTATATACACAGCAGGTGCAGTGTAAACATTAGGGTTGTGTGTGTAAAAACTGGCAACAGTGAAACTTTACAGGTGTGCTAGCTATTTGGATGTTGTGCTCCATTCCCTATTATATGAAGGGTTCGTTAGCCTGTGTATGACAGTTCCCAACCTCTTAGTCTCCTGATTACAGCCCTGTTTTAACTTTTGTTTTGAATTTGTGGACAATATGAATAAAAAATGGATTTCTTTTACTCACCTAGGTTTTGGTTGCTTGTGTTGTTGAAAGGACGCCTACTTGGTGTTGCACCTTAGTAATGGGACAAAGGGATTTGTATTTTTGATACACACAAATATAAATACATAAACATTTGTGACACAATTTATCACACATTAATTATAATCAAATTGGCTACTCCCATGTGGTATTTCCTTATTAGTAATTGCATAGTGCAGAACACTATAATTTTCCGACAGTATATTCTTTTTCTTCTTCTTCTTTTTCTTCTTCTCCTTCTTCTTTTTCTTTGTGCACATTTTTGTTTGTTCCAACTCCAAAATGTTCGGTCTAATTGGGAATGGTGTGGTTGTATACAGCTTTTTATCGGATGCACGTTTCTTTTCACTAATTTTTTCCAATTACAAATGTATGGGGTGGAAAAGTACACACCCATCTTCCGTACTTCTGCTGAACCGTCAGACACCATTTCAAAAAGACTTATCTCAGGGCAGTCCCCCAAGCACAAATTCCATGTTCTTCTGAACAGCACTCATCTGTCTTTTTTTCCCCCCCATCACTCGTTCCTCCCATTTTAACTTAACCTCCAATCAAACCCTATTGATTTCTTTAACCTCCGGCCACCAAACTGCATGTATTCACTCAGGGCAGATCCCACAAACTAATCCACAGCCATACTGACCACCACTCTTCTATGTGTTATTTGTTCATCCCTCGTTCCTTCCTTAGACTCGCAGTCATTTTTAGCAAATGGCTAGCAACAAGCTTAAGGTGGACAATCACTCAGGCAAAAGGCAAAACCAGTGCTGGTGTATTCTTTGCCTATTTCAGGGGAGGGATTAGTTGGGCTTTAAGACAGGTTAAAGGACGGAAACAGGACGGAAACAGTATCTTAATAAATGTTGGCCAAGTTCAGCGGGTGCAGTGTGTAAACAGTAGGGCTATGTGGGTAAAACTGGCTACAGTGAAACTCACAACATTTAAATGGTGTGTAATTTACAGGTGTGCTAGTTATTTGGATATTGTGCTCTATTCCCTAATATATATGAATGGTTCCTTAGCCTGTGTATGACAGTAATTCCCAACCTCTTAGTCTCCTGATTACAGCCCTGTTTTAACCGTCGTTTTATGAATTTGTGGACAATATGAATAAACAATGGATTTCTTTTACTCACCTAGTATTTGGGTGTTTTTTGTGTTGTTTAAAGGTCCACTCGGTGGTTCATCTAAGTAATGGGACAAAGGGATTTGTATTGCCATCATTGTTCACAACAAACATACATTAATGTATAAATATAGAAATATTTCTGACACAATTTATCAGGTTAAATATAATCAGATTGGCCACTCCCATGTGGTAGTCCCTTATTAGTGATTGTATAGTGCAGAACACTTTTGTTATCTGACAGTATATTCTTCTTCTTCTTCTTCTTCTTCTTCTAACCAGCACTCGTCTGTTTGTCTTTTTTTCCCCCATCACTCGTTCCTCCCATTTTATTTTAACCCCCATTCAAACCCTATTGATTTATTTAACCCCTGGCCACCAAACTGTATGTACTCACTCAGGGCAGATCCCCCATCTTTATGTAGAGCAACACTTCTTTTTTTCAGATCCTCAGAGAGTTCTTTGCCATGAGGTGCCATGTTGAACTTCCAGTGACCAGTATGAGAGTGTGTGAGAGCAATAACACCAAATTTAACACACCTGCTCCCCATTCACACCTGAGACATTGTGACACTAACAAGTCACATGATGCCGGGGAGGGAAAATGGCTAATTGGGCACAATTTGACTATTTTCACTTAGGCGTGTACTCGCTTTCATTGCCAGCAGTTCAGACATTAATGGCTGTGTGTTGAGTTATTTTGAGGGCGTAACATTTAAATGGTGTATAATTTATGGGCGTGCAAGTTATTTGGATATTGTGCTCTATTCTCTAATATATCAAGGGTTCCTTAGCCTGTGTATGACAGTAATTCCCAACCTCTTTGCTTCCTGGTTACAGCCCTGTTTTAACTGCTGTTTTGTGAATTGTGGACAATATGAATAAAAAATGTATTTCTTTTACTTACCTACTTTTTGGATGGTTGTGTGTTTAAAAGTTGTTCTTGCTGTTTCACCTTAGTAATGGGACAAAGGGATTTGTATTGCCACCATTGTTCAACACAAATATACATGAGCACATAAATGTATAAATAAAATAAACATATCTATTGGAATTTCACATGTAAATAAATACAAAATATGCTCATGTTTTTATATCCAAATGTGTTACCTGGTAAATCCTGTCTATGTTTTTTGGAATTTGAATTTCCCATTTTTTTCTCTGTAAAATAGTTACAAATGTAATAGATTAGTGTGTTGTACATGTAGGTAGTATTTTTTTTAGTAGTAAGCAATGGGAGAAATATTGAGTGCATTTCAGTATGTAATGGTAAGAAGATACAAAATAATGCTACCAAACTGCTTATATACATATACCTGATAGAAAAGAGCATGTAGTTATAGATGTACATCTATTTTTTTCTACCACATAGTAAGTTATGGTAAGTTATGATTGTGGTTCTTCAGGTACAGATTGTAGTCCATCTGTTTCTCTAAATACTTTGTTACCCTGTTTTTCAGTGGTCAGGACCCCCACAGGACCCCCGCAGAGCATTATTTGGGTGGTGAATCATTCTCAGCACTGTAGTGCAGGGGCTAACCAGGGCCCTTCAAAACGGTTGGCCCTGCAATACCTCAGAAATAAATTGCTGGTGATTTCTAGCTTGGATACTCAATGCTATTATACAAATAAATACAGCCTTAATTCCAAAAAGTTGGGACACTATGTAAAATGTAAACAAATGTAAATAAAAAAGAAAGGAGCACCAGAGCCAGAGAGGAAAAAAAAACAGGCAGGCAAACACTGAACCATGTTATTCAGAAAACAAGTGAGCCTAATGCCCAGTAAATGAATTGTAGTAATGTAATCTAGACAGTTTATAACAAACAGTGTTTCTTTGATAATAACCTGGCAAAGCCTGTAAACCCACACTGTTCTCGAAGCAGCCAAAATCACTGATCCATCTAAAGACATGCGATGAGATCAGCTCAACAAAGTAGATAGCTGTTTGGTTAGCAGCCTGAGTAAATATATTGAAACATATTTATTTAGTCTTTTGAATTCCCCTTTAAATACATGGTTTGTTTTGAACAGATACTGTAAGTTTGACAATACAGTAATTATTACTGAGTCAAAATGATTATTCAAAGCACACTTACTTTTTTGTTTGTCAGCTGTTTAACCCTTAAAGGCATCCCAAACAACCCCATAAAGAAATATAGCATAAAAATTATATCATGAATTTCCCAAGTGGGGGTGGGTGCCTGGTCCATTCTAGCTTAAACGATGCAGGAGTTACATTCTGATGGTTGCATATGCTTTAAGGTTGAATTAAAAATTTGAATAAGGAACTGAAGATGCTTACTTCAGCATCATTACAATCAGCGTAATCTATTCAATACATAGTCGAACAAATTCTCTCCATAATCCGATATCTTAAATCAAAGTAAAGTGTGATCCATGCCAGCAAATTATTATTTTTTTCTTCAAATCTGATTTTGAATAATGATCACATTTTGGTTAAGGAAGTTTTTATTTTTACAGCAGAAGTTGGCTGTAAATACCAGAGAGAAAAGATGAGGCTAGGTTGTAACAATAATAATAATAATAATAATAATAATAATAATAATAATAATATCTGATAAGCTATAAAACATGATTGGTTGAATAAAGTGTTTCATTATGTTGTCACTGTGCTTGTCTAACAGAGCATCTATCAGGTTTAGATATGTTCCTGTCTTTTTGTGTTTAATGCAAGAAGGCAGTCATTAAAAAATGACTTACATTATATGTTACATTTGTACACAATAGCAAATTCTTTTTTTATGTAGAATAAAACAGCTTAGAGCACACAACACAAAGGGTCATTTATAAAGGTTTTACATTACCTTGTTGGAGGGCCGCAGTACCAATCAAGCTTTGTTTCAATCTTGGGCAGCTGAACTTGTGGAAAAGTTTTTGGACTTTGGATGACCTGCCCACTTCTACTGTAAATTTTCACTTTCTGAATATATGGGCCAAGTTTACTGTATTTGCAGATGTGTTTCGTGACAGATGAAAAGACTACTAAACCTTTACCCCAATGATTATAAAGATAACAAAGATAATAATTTATTATGGACATCAGGATAGACACAGATGCTTTAAATGTAAGATGGGGGAGATGACCTTCCTAATCAGCACTTCCAGTTAATGGCGGGGTATTGGCGTCCTTAGAGATTCATGCACCGTCTTTGCAAAGATAAGAACAAGCCCTACATTTCAGTCCCAAGCCCTACATTTCAGATATCAACCAGATAAATATAAAGGTACAAAATCCAAAGTCCTAGTTAATTAGTCTGGAAAGCATTACAGTAAGTTTAAGAGCAGTTAAAAGCAGTTTAAGTAAATTACACTGAAATACCAAAAAATGTTCTAGACATTATTTCACAGTACCCTGTCGTTATTTTGGGTAAAATTACAGACACAAAGTACAAATAATAGTGTTTATAGGTTATAAACAGGTGTCTAGCACTGAAAACGTTTTTCAACATGCAAAGTTTTATTAATATACAAATGTCCTATCAGAAGTAACTACCTACTACTTCAAAAAATATTACACATATTACCAAGTTAGGTTTACAAGCCTGTTTCCAAAAAGGTTTGGATACTATCCAAAATGTAATGCAATGATATGAAATCATTTAAATTCTGTGTTTGATTAAAAAGGTAATACTTTACATTAAGTGTTGACTAACATAAAATAATAATTAGTTGACATGAAGTAATACATTAACAATGGTTAACTAATGTTAATTAAACATGTAACTACTATTAAATTGTTACTGAACATATAAAAATTGAGTTGTTACATGTGTACATGTGAACACATAGTTGTTATATGTTTACTTAGCATTAGTTAATCACTGTTAATGTAACTAAACATAGGTTTTAAATGATTTCACATCATTGCATTACATTTTGCCCAGTGTCCAGACTTTTTTGGAAACAGGGTTGTAAATCTAACTTGATAACATGTGGTACAAACTTGCATTTTTTTAAGTACCAGGTAGTTATCTCGAATAGAACATTTGTAAGTGAATAAAGTGAAAGGATTTTCAATGGTAGATATATGTTTATAACCTATAAAGGTTTTAGTATTTAGTATTTTCTTCAGACTACTATATTTGTACTTTGTGCCATCACTTTAAATAATAGACTTTAAATCTAATGGTAGATTTGAACCTCATTACTCCAAATATTTGAGATACTATGAAATTGTACTTTGTAGCCAGACTCTCTTGGGATTTCAGAGTAATTTAGGCTGTTCTGGTACATACTGTCACATACGTAAAACCAACTTGATGGCTTATGACACTTAAAGCCTGATTCAGAAATAAAATACTTTTTAAAATTTCTATGGGCTGTATAAACAACTGTAAACTGCTGCTGGGGAGGGGGATTCCGCAGCAGGACCGGCAGTAGGACCGGCAGCAGGACCCTCACCAAACTCTTGTCTGGTGATATCTGTAACCCCAAAAGGACAAAAAGCCTGATGGGATTATGTGGTAGAAAGAGTCCTCACTAGTAGGAAAACTGAGTAAAAATAATGGATGAATTCTTATGTCCTCATGTTATGTTAACTCAATTAACCCAGTGTAGTCAATTACCTTTCTTATATATTTGAGCTGACTTATTATTTTTCACTCTGTGGTTGTAATCAGTAGGGAGAGCAAAAAATCAGGACTTGCACAATGACAGCAAACAAAGGTCACTTGTGTTGAGAGATTTTACAGTTCGGCTTATGAATTAAGGCTGTTTAGTTTATCAGTACCTAAGATCCCCTAGTAAGATTCTTAAACTGTAATCAGTGGTCAAGGTCTACAGCACAGGGGTGCGTTTCACGTACAACGACGGAGGTTAGCACTGAACTAACATGGTACGATGCATTGTTAAACTAATTAACATCTGAAGTACGACCGTTTTCCAAAACCGTCGTACTTTGTTAGTACCACAGTAGTAGTACCACCATGTTGGTTTGAACCATCATAGTTCGAACCACCATGGTTCCAAATGTGTTTGGTCCGACTTTCACAACGGAAAACGTGCAAAAACTCACAAACCTTGTAAAATGAGGCCAAAATATGAGAATCAGTATACATAATTAAAGTATTATTTAGGCTACTCATATTTCTTCATATTGTAAACAAATAACTTTCCACCACCACTACCAGTCATAGTAATAGAACTAATATAACAACAAAATATTTTTAAAAAATGTAATAATATCAACAGTGAAAATAATAACAATAATAATGTTGATATTCATTATAAATATAATATTAATAGATAACCCTTCTTTAAAAATCATTTATCCATAAACAAAAAAAAGAACTATTAGCAATATAAACAAAAAAAAGCCCTACATGCTTCGTGCTAGAGTGGTACGGTTGGATAAATGTGTGAATATGTTGTAACACGGTGGTAGAGATGGAGTGTCTCATAGGGACATGGGTTCAAAACACATGTGCCTTTGCTTTTTTTTTTTTTTTTTCCGTAATGGTAAGGAAAGCTCTCAGTGATTAAGAACTGTTTTATTAAAGCACTGTAAAGTTTTCCACATTGTCTTTTATGATATATGTTTGTAATAAAGACTAACTTGATGACATTTTGTTTTGTAGGCCTAGGCTAACATGGCACCCACAAATGAATTATAGCGATTTGATAAATCCAGCTGTACTCATAAACACAGATATGTATGGACATAGATTAAGAACATGTTTACAGCATTTGATGTTCTAAATGTTCATACCAGAAAATAATAAATTATTCTAGCTCACTGACAAGTCTGTTTCTACTGCGTCCTGTGTCATCAATGACGTCATCATCAGGAACTAAGCTTCTAACTACAGGTCTGCAGCTGTAGTTCCAACTACACAACTTAACCACAGTGTTTGCGAACGTTCGTTGGAACTACAGTTTTGGGAAACACCTGTGTCGCTTAACGATGGTTCGGACTATGTAAGTTACCAACGTAGTTACCTCCGTAGTTCCAACCATGGTTTTGGGAAACACTTGCATCGCAGCTGTATCGTTTCAACTATGTGAGTTGCTACTGTGAGTTACTATGGTTTTGGGAAACGCACCCCATTATAGTGCATTATCGTTTTTATAGTGCAAAACGATAATGCACTTAACAAATAAATTAGCAAATATGTATACATTTTGGGGACAAAAATTTGATCTAAAGCTACATAAATCACAGCTGTCTTTTTGACAAGTGTCTGTATGTTGTAGAATTTCATAATGAATGGACTAAAATGGTCAATTTTTTTAGGACAGAAAAAAAATTTTTTAGACAGAAAGTTCCGCGTGATCAATACCAACAACACATCTCTTCTGTTATCGATCAAATTGACCCTTTCAGTTCAAATGCTTGGGAAACCTGAAGAAGACAATCACAAAGACAATGACATTGTTTTTCAAATTTTAAAAGAAAATAAATATTAGTCAATATTAGATTCAGTCTAAATTTGATATGTTTATCTTTTTTGGGTAATATATAGAAGGGGAGGGAGTGGGGGGTTCCCATTTACATGTGCTCAGCAGTAAAGGATTTATAATCCACCAGTTATTAAAAATATTTATCCTTTATTGGAAATGATAAAAGAAAGGGAAGGAAAAAACAAACAAAACTAAAAATCTTTGAAACAGTTATGAATTATAAGGTAAAAAGTATTACAAAGAAAAGTAAACTATTTGGTAAACATGCTTTTTACTTTTAGTACACATTTATTACTATAAGAATGTATCTTCCAAAAGTGTTGTTTTTAATATAGAAAAATCATATATAATTTTGACATCTTTATATTAAATCTATAATTGAATTCTTTATATATTAGCATGTAGGCATGCAATTAAAGTTGAATTCACTATATATAATTATACGAAAAAAATTATATTGATGTGCACAACCTTGAAGTACTATGATAAGCTGTTAAATCTCAGGAATTCAATTTACACATGTGAAATTGATTATTTCTCCAGTAACATTTCATTCTTAATATCGGGAATTTAGTTTGTATGTGTGAACATTACATTTCATCTAATAAATTTAGATGTTGACTAGGACACATTCAGTTTATTTCTATTTCTATTTATTTGAATATAAATCTGTTTGGATATTGTAAATAAAAAATAGGCATGGTTAGGATCTCAACAAGTCAAAATACCCTCACTCACTTTTAGGTTTGTCATGATACTTCTTCGGGAACACATGAAAATGTGTCTTTATAAACAGCAATTGCCAGTACGTGCAAGAAACTTGAGCTGAAGTAAATGACATTAGAAGAACTCACGTAGAACTGATACAAACTAATATAAACTACATCTTCCTTCTTAGTTTAATTGCTGGGGAATTAAGCTTCACTTTAGATTAAGGCTCTTAAGGTGATTTACTTCATATATATCTTGTCATTATGTGGTTATTAGTAGAAGCTGCTCATATACCCTTAAGTATTAGTAATAAATTTAATAATATAATAAATAAGGCATTCAGTGTTTATGCAGGTATTATGTAAAATACGTACAATGTATAAAACATTGTAGAATATATAGCTTTTAATATATAATCTTCCACTCTTATTTGTGCAAGACTATATCGTCATATTGTGTGCTGCTACCAGCACATACTAGTAATCCTAGTTTATGAATGATGTTGTCAAGGCAAAACTTATGTTGTGTTTTATAAATCTGGTTCTTTGTGTTGTGAGTTGTGAGTGAGCTAGAATCAGGAACATCTAGGCTTGATTTGAAATCTAGGCTTGATTTGAATTGCTGTATCACTCAATGGTTTAGTGATTCAGCAGGAACTTTGTTCAAACAGATCCTCCACATAGTCGCTAGCAAAGTTGACAATGTCCTTCAGTGCCATGAAAATGAGAACATCAACAGTAGGATCTTGAGTGATCTCTGCATGGTAGTTCTTCACGGGGTAGATGCTGTTCAGTGAGATGCCCAGTCTGTTACTGCACTCCTGTACCTGAAGAAACAAAGGAAACATGGAGCCATTGTTTTACACATAATGTGACATGTCACTCATATATTAAATATTCATCATTGTTAGATTTCAAACTTTTATGATGAAAATTATTTTATCTACATGTCTTTGGTGATGTATGTAGTTAACTGAAAATGTTCATAAATGAAGTGAATTCCAATTAGAATTAGATAACCATATGTTCAGCAAGTCTTCAGACCCTTCACATTTTTCACATTTTGTTATGTTGATGCCTTGTGCTATAATAAAATGTAATTCAAGCTTTCCTTTGATCAATCTGCACTCAGTACCCCATAATAAGAAAGTGAAACAGAATTTCAAATATTTTTGCAAATATATTGTAAAGGAAAAACTAAAATATTACATTCATCAGACCCTTTATTCAGTACTTAGTCTTCTTGGGAATGATGCCACAAGGTTTGCACACCTGGATTTGGGGATTTTCTGCCATTCTTCTCTGCAGGTCCTCTAAAGCTCTGTCAGGTTGGATGAGGACCATCGGGGGACAGCCATTTTCATGTCTCTCTAGAGATGTTTGATTAGGTTGAAGTCAGGGTTCTGAATGAGCCACCCAATGACATACCCAGAGTTGTCTCTAAGCCACTCCTGTGTTGTCTTGGCTGTGTGATTAGGGTCATTGTCTCGTTGGAAGTTGAACCTCCAGCCTCTCTGGATCAGGTTGTTATTATTAGAAATATTTCTGTACTTTACTCCATTCAGCTTTCCTTTAACTCTGACCAGTGTCCTTGTCCCATCTCCTGAAAAACAACCCCACAGCATGATACTGCCACCACTATGCTTCATTGTAGGGATGATATTGGTAGTGATGAGCAGTACCTGGTTTCCTCCAGAGATGACTTATAGAATTGAGGACTAAAAGTTCAGGCTTGGATATATTGGACAAGAGAATCCATTATGTGATGTTTTTGCAAACTTTAGGTTGACTTTTATGTGTCTTTTACCGAAGAGAGGCTTCTGTCTGGCCACTCTGCCACAAAGGACAGATTGGTGGAGTGCTGCAATGATGGTTGACCTTCTGGAAGTTTCTCCCATCCGCACACAGGATCTTTGGAGTTTAGCCAGAGTCACCTTTGGGTTAATGGTCACTTCTCTTTTCAAGGCCCCTCTTCCCCGATTACTTAAGTCAATGCAATATTTTATTTTTTCCAAAATTTCACTTTCTCAGTATGGGGTACTGATTTCAGACTGATGGGGCAAGCTGGAATTTCCATTTATTTCGGCACAAGGCCTCAACATGACAAAATGTGAAAAAAGTGAAAGATTTTGTAGATTTTGTGAATGCACTGTATAATGAATCACTGTAGGATTAATATTCTAGCAGGGTACACATAGCTTACCTTCTCTTTTATCTTTCTACTGTAATAAATCTTTTTCAGGTCCTGGTGGACTCTCTCACATGCTTCATCCACTTTGGTCATAATAATGACTTGTGGAATACCTACAAAGTGAAGTTACAGAACATAAAGACTCCAGACAAAAACTCAGCAATGCACATGCTGCAACATTTAAGGGAAGTACAAACTCATTCATATAACCTATAGGTGCATAAGCAAATGGAACTTAACCCCTTTTGTATGGGGTTCAAAAATTATCCATATTGGAATCAATGTGACATTTTGACATTTCAAGCATAATGAATATACTATAACTTGATTGTATTATATTTGGTCAAAACAGGAATTCTTTCATGCTTGAAATTAAATATACCTTTTAACCTTTTGATACAATTTTTAACACTTTCACATATTCATGTTTTCAAATTTTAACATCAATTTTAACTTCTAACCCAAACAATATGATGAACTAAATACATAACAGCAACAACAATCATTATGTGTGTGTGTGTGTGTGTGTGTGTGTTCTTGTAGTGGTATATTTGAAAGGGCCACATGTTCTCACAAGTATAAGACAATATGAATTTTTTGTAAGGTGAGGACATTTTACTGGTCCTCATTTGCGCACATCATATTTTCACCACAAATCACTTTTTCTTTAAGAAAAACAGCCTTTGGGTCATGTTTGACCCAAATATGGAAAAATGGGGTGGTTATACAAAATCAGTAAATCAGTAAAAGTTAAATAAATTTGCTCAATTTGTTTTTTGAGGAACACCTAACATATGAAATTATAATAGCATGTAATGCCAATGATATTGTAAAAGAAGACCTCACCAAATCATTTTAGACCAAATTATGCATTTAAAAGTTCAAGATCATTCCCAAACATGTGTGTATGTTATATTTCATCAACCTCAGCAAAGATCACACTGTCATGTTTAATTACCAAACTTACCGAGATGTGACGCTTTCTGTCGAATTATCTTCATTTTGTCGATCACTTTGTCACTCATTCTTGAGATGGAGTTAGCTGGAAGAATGCTCACCAGACAGTGGACTTTATCACATGGTTGTGGTTTTTCATTGTACTTTCGACTGTCCGCAGTTATCGGTGCCAGAGGATTGAACTAGCAAGAAAGCAAATATTTTGCGATCTGTGGATTTGTGTGAAATTTTGCAAAATGCAGTTAAAACAAGAACCTGTGTCTTGTTAATTCTCTTGCACATTTATTTAACTGATGAAATTACAAAGAACTTACATTAAATGTTTTCACTGACCAACTTGTTTGTATTTGTACAGTATTGTGAAATGATTCAGGGTTAGGGTTAGGGATTCAGGGAAATCTCAGTCCATGCAGTGCCAGGCCAGAAACTTGCCTAGCTTATCTAGCTGGCTAACATATAGGGAGCATATGAAAGAATATCTGTTATAATACCTATTTCAAATTGAAGCTTGATTTTAGTTTAAAAGAAGTATACAATACAAAGTATACTAAAACATAATTATTTGCAGTAAAATAATGCTTTGTTCATAATAATTATTTATTGTTTTAACAATTAATTATCTGAAACATTAGAATTAAGGGATCTTTAACCCTGAAGATCGGCACACAGACATCTTGCCTAGTTAGTAGGTAACAAGATGGTAAAGATAAAAGAAACATTCACAGTAAGAGTCCTTAAAGAAAATATGTGTTGTGGAACAAATAATCCAGAATAAACTTTTTTCTGAACTTTGAATTATGTTGGGAATACAAAATCAACCCTAATCATAATTTTAGATAAAGTTGCATACATTTTTCCAACAACTGATAATTTATGCAGTATTCAGTAAAACCTAGTAAATGGATTATCCAGCAGTTTCAGAACAAAGTTTCTCTACTCACTTTAGACATTTCACCATCTTATTAGTTAAAGATAGTTATTTCAGAGAAATCTCTGTGCATAAGGAGCAAGGCCAAAAATCAATATTGAACATCTGTGACATCTGTTTACTCAGAAATCATACCATTATATACCAACATGATTCTGTAATAAATGTAACCACTTGGACTTGGAAATACTTCTGAAAAATAGTGTCAGTAAATACAGTACGCCATAGCAAATGCTGCAAAAGCATAACTACATAAAGCGGAAGCCATATATTATAGCTTTATTGAGAGAGATTTTTTTCTGAACTCTTATTTAATAATATCCTGCAAAAAGAATGCTTATTTATGATGTGATGGACTACACAATATGGAACCTCTTATTGGGACTTCTTAGTGTGATAGGATAGATGTGTGATACATATATTTACAAAATAGCGAGTGCAACCTGGGTACTTATGATTAGAACAGCAACATGAATAAATTTGAACTGTTTGAATATTTTTGGGGAGAAGCTGGAAATTGTAATACCAAAATAATTTACTGTATAAATGGTGTGAAAGTTAGTGTACTTACAGTGTAGCCATCTGAAATATGGCCCTTTAAAATACTGATGACATCATCAGTTTGTATTCCTCCTGCTTCTTCTTCCTCAAGTCCCATGAGGTCACAGAAAACAAAAGGATAACGTCCACCTCCAGGCCTTTTCAGCCTGTGTGTTTTCATCTAAGTACAAATTCAAGCACACTGAATCTCATTATGGGATTACATGAAATTCATTTACTCATGCCCATAAAAATCCACTGATAGCCAACACACCAATAAACATGTGACATAAGCTGAGTGTACGCTATCACATTAATTAACAAATTACCCAATGAACTAATTACTTCACAGTGAAGGAGAATCTGCTCACACAGGCAGCTGCTGATGCTCGGACACAAAGGTCACTTCAAACATTCTGTCTAGGTATATTCCAGCCAGGGAATGCATTTGGTGGGCAGTGTGTTATGTTTAATGGAACAACTTTATTTGAAATTGTCTGTAAACAGAGCTGTATGTAAGGTTTGTGTTTGGGCTGGGTCACACTGACTGAGCTTAAGCTTAAAAGCAGTTATCTGGTAGGTTAGTGGAAAAGAAGGTGTGGAACAAAGTTCAAACAACATTTCCAGAGGTCAACTACCAAAATGCTTTGAGACTAGTGTCTGGCCTAAAGCTTCTTCTTGGTGAATACCACTGGAATACCATGCAACAACAAAAATGTCCAGCACAGTGGCTAGTAAACTGTTTTCACGTGGTATGTGGCAAACTGAGGTCCACATAAATGCCCAGACCCAGAAAAGCATTTCAGTGAGCATCATACTCCTGGTTTGTATTCTTCTCACAGTGCATCCTGGGTACATCACTTCTCTGGAACAGGATGGCATGGTCCACATATCGTAGACAGGGCAATCTTCCACTGTATAAAGGTTTAGATTGGACATTCATATAACTATTGTAGACTGTGGACAGGGGTCGGCGTCGGTTTGGACCAGACAGGATAGAAGACTGGCTGATGAAACAACTATAATCAGGTGTGGTTCTGCTTGTTTGAATTGAATAGCTGGACCCAGACACAGGCATGAGTTGATGATTGAGACACATAAGCTCCCTGGACAATAAATGAGTCCCCTTTGTGGTGTTCTGGGGTGTTGTAATTACGTGGAATTGGGTTCTTTGGTTGAGGCGACAGCATATTTGAACCACAGCACCTACACTGAGCTGCTGGACAATCAGGCTTTGCCTTTTGCTCTTCATCTTACCAAGGAACATAACATTACTATCCCTGTATTCACAGGGCTGCAAATGAGACTGACTGGCATGATGAGTATTCAGGAGCATTCACACATCTGGACTGGCCCAAAAAATCCCCAGATTTGAATCATCTTGGAATGCCCTGGAACAACCCATAAAATGCCAGGGAAGGCATCCACCAAATCTGGCCCAACTGACCAATTCTTTAATGCAAGAGTGTCTGAACATTGATGTGCTCTTGGAGGTACCACACGCTATTAGGTACATTTCAGTTACAGGTTACTCATTTTTATCTGATGAGCTACCAGTGATTTACTTGTTAATGAGCGTACCTGAAACTAAAGTATATTGGAGATCTTGATTTAATGGACTTTTATATTTGAAAATAAATCTAGATTTTTATATTGGCTGCAGTGATCAGATATAACATCCCCCACAGATGAAATTCATAAAATCCTTTAAAAAAACATAGATAGAGTTTTAGGTAGATAATATTCTCCCATTCTAATCTAAATTGTTGAATTAGTCCTAAAGACTTGATTACTTACTATACGAGTAAAGCTTGCTCCGGTGTGTGTACTTTGCTCCAAAGCACCAATGGCATTACGGCCTAGGAGGATCCTCTGAATGGAATTGATGAAGCATGACTTCCCTGCTCCAGTTGGTCCATACAGTAGAATTCTGAGCTCTGGAGGTGGTATAAAGGCATTCAAGTGCCTGCTTATCTCATCTCCTTCTCTGAGAAAGACAGTAAACAAGGACAAATTTTTGTACAGTACTGATTAATCCAAGTTTGGTTATTTACTTATGTTCTGAAATCATTACAATAATAATAATCATAAATATAACAGCAAGTGATGATCATAGTGATCAGGTCCTTCCATAACTTGTAGTACATCTCACTGGTCAACTCTGTCAAGGTTCCCACGGGAGATGACGCCTACTTCCACAATTTCATCAATGACGATCTGTTTACATCCCTCCATGTCACATGAGTACTAACTGTATATGTACTGTATATCAAAGTGTCCAGTAAGTGTATGTAACAGTACATCAAATGCAATGTCATCTGCTTCATATGTCCATCGTGGCATAACTTACTTCCATGTGACTGGCCTCCAAGGTTTGTCTAGTTCTGAGTAAAAAAATACTATTAGTGAATATTAGTAGTAGTACTTTTCATAATTGGTTATTACACAGAAACGTTTAATCTTATAATCTTAATAATAATTATGCAGCAATGTACAAACCCAGTGCCCAAAAAGTTGGGACAATGTGTGAAATGCTAATAAAACAGAAAGTAACGATTAGCTAATTCTATTTGGCCTGTAGTACATTAAACTGTGCAATAACAAAATATTTGTAAATATATGCTCATTCCAAATTTGATGCTGAAGTGTGTTAAGTCTTGGGTTAAATCACCATTCCATTGGGGCCATAGCGGATGTATTTTGAGCCTAAAAATGCTTCACATGGTTTCAAAAGAAGACTGACGGGTCAGTCTAGCACCTACCTACAGATGCAGTTATGTGACTTTGTGTTTTCATATTGATATAAGGTTGCTTGTCCATAATGTTGTCATCTAGAAGGCAGCATATGTGTTGGGATTAGATGTAAGTTTACTTTAACAGTTTTCACACTATATCAAAGATGTCTATGCATTAACCCATCCTTGTTCATGAAGTACTAGGTGTTTCCTGGATGCTTTCTTTGTTTATTAACATTTCACAATATTCCTAGTCCAGTGTTGCCCCATCCCAACTTTTCTCTAATACTTCATTTATTTTGCAGCATCACTTTAAAATAATTATTGCATATTTATAAAATACAATGAAGTTAATGAGACAAAACCGTACAATAACAAAATATTTGTAAATATATGCTCATTCCAAATTTGATGCTGAAGTGTGTTTTGCCCTGGGTTAAATCACCTTTCCAATGGTGCCATAGCGGTTGTATTTTGAGCCTAAAAATGCTTCACATATTTATACATACATATATATATATATAT
>CM067495.1:22916009-22927890 GCA_034552555.1 Semaprochilodus insignis | reverse complement strand
CCACCTTCACCACAGAGTCTAGCTCCACACCAACAACTGTCCCTGCTCGCCTGACCAGCTTGTCGAGTCGCATCTCGTCTCTCTTCTTGATGGTTTGTGCAGGGATATCTACGGGAGTTACCATAGAAATTAAGTTCTCCCATACAATGACGGACACTGAATTTAAAACTTTACACTGGTAACAATCTGGCTGATCCTTTACTTTTTTGGCCTGGCATACACAATGTCCATTATTTCCATAAACAATCTGTGAAAGAATGACTTGTCAGACCACGATACACATTTCCACTATTGATCAGTCCATTTTAGATGAGCTTGAGTCCAGAAAAGTCAGTAGTATTTCAGGATATTGTGCATAGTACAGTTTGAACTTGAATTTGTGGATGCAGCAACAGATGGTGTTTGTTGACAATGGTTTGTCAAGGTATCTCTGATTCCATGTTGTGATATCCATCACAGAAGCATGCGAGTATTTAGTGCAGTGCCATCTAATTGCATTCATTTTTGTTTTTGACTTTGCCCTTTATGCACAGATATTTACTGGATTCCCAGAATAAGGAAGGAACTGTAGGGGTTGAAATATCTAAAATGCTTGTAATTATTGATGAGGAACATTGGGCTTCATTCACTGATAAATGTGTTTTTATCAGAAATTTGTTCTTGAGCAAAGTCCTAAGAAAATGCGTACATCAGATTCATGGCATTTTCTTAAACAGCATTACTGTAGATTATATTCTAACAAATTCCTAGTAAGTAAATTTAGTGAATGTCCAAATGTTAATGATAACCGCAGAAGTAGATTTCAAGAACAACGGTTGGTGATTGGATGGAGACCCATTGTTCTTGAACAGATAGACATTTTGACAAAATGGCAACCTTCAACCTATCTTTGCTCATAGCGTACTACAGGTTTTTAATTCCTGTTTACATTTCACAATATTCATAGTTTTACATTGCCCCATCCTAACTTCTTTAATGTTTTTCAGCATCAGTTTCAAAATAAATGCATATTGATTAAAAAAAACAGTGACAGTCAAATAGCAGTGAAAGTAGGCTTAAAAAACATCTAAATCTGTTTTTATTTCTATTTTTATTTGCATTTCAACATTTGGAATTAGGTTTGTAATTTTAACAATAACATTAAAATTCTAGAAGGTGCAAGTGAGTGAGATGAAAATGAATCAGAAGAGGGAGTAAAGGACAGAAAACGGGTGAGGAGACAGATAAGGAAAAAACCTGATGCTGGTGAGTAATAGATTATATATAGGTATAAAAGTATAGATATATATACCTTTATCTATTGTGCATTTTCAGCTTTTCATTAGGGTAATATAAGCAACAAACAATATAGAACAATGTAAATCAATGTTAAGGAGGAACTACATAGATTTATTTTGCCTTACAAAGCCTCACATGTACTAATCCACCATTAATGCATTTAAAAAAAAAATTCTGTGGTCAAAAGCTTACCTCAAGCATATCATAGTACAATCTCTCAGGCCTCAGGCAGTATATGTCCTGTAATAGCTTTCTAGGAAGAGCAGTAAACTCTTCAGATACTCGGTTCTTATCACATTGTGAACAATTCTGACTTGTGAAATTATTCCGAGTTGCAGTAAACACTTACTAAGTGACTCACCTGCTGGGGAAGAAGGCACAGATTCCATTGTGATGTAATAATATATAGCAAACCTCAGGTCTTCATTGCGAAAGGG
This sequence comes from Semaprochilodus insignis, assembly GCA_034552555.1. Taxonomy (NCBI): domain Eukaryota; kingdom Metazoa; phylum Chordata; class Actinopteri; order Characiformes; family Prochilodontidae; genus Semaprochilodus; species Semaprochilodus insignis. The sequence continues at coordinate 22,926,175 of CM067495.1, read as the reverse complement.
AGACAAAACAAACATTAAAACGCACTGAAGTATTGTTACATTCAACTAAATCTTATTGGGAATTGTATGTAAAGTACATTCTCACTCTTTCAATGTCCTTTTAATGTTGCAAATTCTACATAGACGGAAATTTGTTCCGATATTACATGACGATGTCTTTATAAATTTGTAATTATATATTAATGTTACATAATGATAGTACTCACACTGTATCTGCAGAGGTAACAACTATCCTCATATTTATCTAGCATTACATTATCTTATCAGTAGTGTACTTCTGTTATGATATGGTAACTAAACTGAAAGTTCTGGCTTTAAACCATCCTGTAATGTGGCAGAATTTTCATGACAATGCCAGATGTCCATTCTAAGTACAATGAAATTACAGATTGGCATGAATCCATGTGATTATCTGAGTTACCATACTCCACAGCAACTAAGTAAAGGTTGCACTGTATAGCTGGTATGTAGGTAGAGTGCAATATCATATTGGGTAATGCAGACATTTGGGTCCATATATTACAACACAATATTTTAATGCTAGAAAAGTAAGTCAATTTAAAATAGTTCATTTAAATATACATGGTCATCTGCTGTCCATCTATTTACCTCCTGCTAATAAAATATCAGAAAAGTATTCTTGGAAAAAAACAGCAATAGGTCAAGCTATTATACATGTGTAATTACACAAAATATTTTTAGTGTATAGTTTTTAGCACTATAGTTCATGGTGAACAGACCTACAGAAATAGCCCAAAATTGCTTGGTAAAAAAGGTCTGGTTCCATTGACTTCCATTAAAATTTTATTTTTTACTTTTTTATCTTCTCACAAGTTGCCATTTTGGCGATACTTGTTTTTTGGAGATACTTAACAATATGTGTATTGTCCAAAGAAAAATCTTAGCATAGTATTAGCATAACGATGTCATGAGAAAGTGCTTATTTTGCATTAGCACTGTTCTATTAGTAGAAAAACAAAATACCTCGAATAATGTACTAATGTACTAATAAACTAATGTACTAATAAACTAATAAACTAATGTACTAATAAACTCCCAATAAATGTTCCCTACAATAAAGTGATACCCAAAAACAACAACAATGCAACAATGCAACACCAAAAAAGTTGTATATAAAGGTTTTCATCTTACCATGTAGGCAGACAAGTCGAGTTCAGTTTCACTGAAATTGGGAAGCAAAAGTTGAGGCTTGTTAAGTCTGCATAAGGCCCTCCCACTTCTCCTGCTTACTTTGACTGTTTGTGTCAAATGTTATACATACATAGTTTGTTCTGTTATGTACAGAACGTTTGATTGGCTGGATTTGAAATAAAGGATTCAGGAGATCTAGTATTCTAACTGTATTTAACCAGTGACTGCATATGTAAGATGTTTACCCTCACATTTCTACTTCACTGTTAATGCCTTTAAGACTGACCTGTGTTTTTGAGAAGTTGAGCTTGTATCGTAATGCTCATAAAGATAACAGAGATAAGATTTTATTACTGATACCAGGAAAGACAATGAAGAAGCAGCTGGTCATATGAGAATATACTGAGGGAGAAAGTTTCTCCCTCCTTACTTTAAGCTTTATTACTTTGCTGAACATTTACATGCACAAAAGTAACAACACGCTAAAGAAAAAAGGAAAACCAGAAAAACATAATAGCTGCCCTTTAAATCATGGTTTGACATTACCCAGGAAGTTGACTGGAAGTTCTGTGACTACCCATCAGTCATTGCCAATTGGCATTGTCTTGTTTTGCCTCTTGTGTATTTCACTGAGTACAAGCTATGTTGGTTTAGTCTTATTTTCAGTAAAATTATATTTAAGAGAGAAACTTTCCATGATTTTACTAATAATTTTTTCAAGTATTTCCATTATTTAAGCTATCTTGAATAATAAGAACACATTCAAACAGTTTTTCTTATCATGTTTAAGTATCATGTATGCACATATAGGGTTAAATTCCATAATTTTCTTGCTTTAGCACATAAACTACACATTTAAGAAAGTTCCCAATGTCAGACAAAAAGACCTCGAATCGACCCGAGCAGAGCTAAAAGTCAGGTTGGCTTTATTAAATAACAAGGCAGTCGGACAAAGCAACAACACACGACCAAACATGAAACAGGGAGCAGCGTAAATCAGAGTCAGGGACAGGCAGAGGTCAGAACGGGAAGAGACAAGCAGCGAGGCAGACAAGTTAGAAGGGGTAAGCAAGAGGATAAGCGAGTGAAACGAAACGGAGTTCGAAAGCCAGTAACCAAAGGAGCCAATAAGGGGAATATCAAGAGAGGTAGTCAGGAACAAAGAAAGTCAAAACCAGAGATCAGAAAACACAGGTAAGAAACGCTCAGTAGTGCAACAATGTGGCAAAACTTCGCAATGAGGGAATGTGATTATGGGGCTTAAATACAGAAACAAATTAACTACAGCTGGGTTCAGAACTCCGGTGACATGGAGTGAAGCTGAGTGGTCGATCGGGAACACGTGGATGTGACGTCATCGAGAGCGAAGGAGCTGGGAAGACCCGGAAGCGTGACACCCAAATGCTTACAAGTTTAGGGTTTATCCCAGCTCCAAACATGTAGGGCTATAGCAAAATTGTGAACTGTCCTTGTTAATGCTGGGAATCAAAAGTGAGAACCAGTTCTTTATAGTACTGTAAATGCAGCAACGGCGATTAATGATAATCAGATGTACTTATGAAGGCATATCACCAGACTATGTGATAATCTACACCTCTAATACACCACGTTCATATCCTTCTGTGATTTGTCACTTTTTAGTTCTCTTCAAGTCTTCCACATAGTCATTGGCAAAATTGACAATGTCTCTTAGTGCCATGAGAATCAGGACATCAGCATCATCATCTTGTGTGATCTCTGTGTGGTAGTTCTTCACTGGGTAGATGCTGTTCATTGAGATTCCAGTGTAACTGCTGCAAAGATTTACCTGGTAAAACAAACAAACAGGGCATGCATGAGACAAAGAAATTCATCTAGAAAGATTTTAAATTTGTGATTCTGGTGTGTTAACTGGTCGAGTACTGACACAATCGATATAGCATGTGTTTGAGTAAACTATTCTTTGAGCTGATGGAATTGTAAGTATGGTAATAGTGGAAAACCCAGCATCACCTATCTCCTGGGAAATGGGAATGTTTATAGGAAGAAGATGTTAAAATCGAACAATCGAGCATTTGATAGCCCTGGTTTCTAAATAAGGTCCTAACTGAGGCTTTGAGATATACAGGATTTCATACAGTTCCTTAAATGTGATTTCTCCTTAACGGTGCATGTACCTTCTCTTCAATCTTTTTACTCTTGTAGATGTTTGTCACATTCTTGCCGACCTCCTCACATGCCTTATCCACCTTTGTCAGAATGATAACGTGTGGGATTCCTACAAAATCAATATATTTACACCAGAAGGTAAATGAAGGTAAAAATAAACTATTCTTATTTAAGACAACATTTATTAGATATGCTTTGCAGTGACTTATACATCCTATAATATTCCAGTCAAAAGTTTAGAGACAGCTACTCGTAGAAGGCACTCATGGAATTATGCAGTCCACCTTAAAAACCTCCAACATGGAACTTTACAGGAGGATGAAACAGCTTTCCCAACCTGCAGTGGAGGCTGATAGAACAAGGTTTATTACTAAGTAGGTTTGGAGCAATTCTATTGGTCTGTCCATCAAGAATATTCAGTAAACTGAAAGGAGAACTAGAGCTTTTACACTGTGCAGAAAAAGAGATCAAAGTTTTTACACCACTAAATATATATTAGAGGTGGAGATATGGAGAAATATCATACTGTGGTACATCAAGAGTATATGTGGTATATCAGGATATTTATTGTTTCAGACATCTCATCAGGTGTGTCTGAACTTTTGACTGGTAGTGTACATAGACACTTATCATCAAAAAAGAGTTTCACAAATAGTTGCACCTAGAAGGAATCAACCGACAGGAATGAAACTTAGTAGATTGGTTTGACATCGTGACACATGTGAATGATTCAAGTGTCATACTCAGCTGCTCATGGGACGTATTGCTGTACCTGACTGACCCAACAGCCACGATTGTGGACATTCAGCGAGCAGTGATGCCTCCATGTGTCATCCTGTTACCACCATTGGCAGACCGTTACGATGACTGTCCTTAACACCACGTCAGCATCACCAAAGACTGCAATGGGGTCGTGCCAGACTGTCATGGAGTGACTCAGTCCCGCTTTTGTCTTGGTGGAGACGACCAACAAATCCATGTGCAGAGGCACCGTGGTCAGCACCAAGATGAATAGTTTGTAATTTGCAGGAACTGTGTGAGAATATTTTAGTGGCATGTGATGGATTATCACAGGCACAAATGTCTGGGATGTAGCGTTAGCAAACATGGCGGCCTGACGCCATAGTGAGAGACACTACTTCTGTATGTGTAGCTCAATAAATATTGATCATATCAGTCTACATTTATCATCATTTATTGATCCTGGTAACCTTTATCTTCCTTCCTAGGAGCACTGCAACCCTGCGCTGCCTTCTAGGTGCTGTTGTTCTTTTGATGATGAGTGTATAATTTTATGTCATATTTGATCATTGAAACAAAAATAAAGAAGAAACGTACCCAACTCCTTAGTCTTGTCTCGAACCATTGTACACTTGTCAAAAATGCTGCCCTCTATCATTGAGACACAGTCTGCTGGCAAAACACTCACCAGACAGTGAGCTTTATCACGAGGACTTGGGTTTTTATTGTACTTTGGGTGATCGTTGCGTATACTCTCAATAGGATTGCACTAAAAGAAAAAGAACACGACATGCAGACAACCAGGCAAGAACCTTTTCTCAAGAACCATGCTTACTAAATCAGCTTATTTCTGTACATAGAAAGGTTTAATGAAATGGCCAAGCAGCTGCATACAAGCTTAAGATGACAATGCACAAATCCAAGTGTCGACCGGAGTGGTGTAAAGTATGCCGCCACTGGACTCAGTGGAAATGTGTTCTCTGTAGTGACGAATCACGCTTCACTATCTAGTGAATGATCAGATGTCCATATGCTTTAGGCCATGTAGTGTATGTTAATAACACTCTGCTCAAGTTAACGCCGCTGGGTTACAAGCATACTTACAGTATAGCCATCTAAAATGCACCCTTCCAGTATTTTGATGAGATCTTCCAAGAGCATCCCTTTATCTTTCTCTGACTCAAACCCCATGGTGTCGACAAATTCCAAAGGATATTGGTCACCTCCATGTTTCTTTAGTCTGTGTGTTTTTACCTAGGCACAAATTGAATCAGACCATACATAATAGCTTTAATACAGACACTGACAAATATTCTAATTAAATGCTGCATGTTCAACTAGTTATTCTGACACGCCATATTTTACCATACACAGCAGAACAGGGTAGAACTGGAGAACAGGGTAATAAAGTATACAGAGAAACAGATGGACTACAGTCTGTAACTGTAGAACTACAGAGTGCTCCTATATGGTCAGTGGAGCGGATACAGTGGACAAGGACTGTAGATACAAGAAGGTGCTTTTGCTGTTATGGCTAATAAGTGTATATAATACCAGTAATAAGTACCCTATTATAAGAGTACTTACCATTGAAGTAAACACATAAAATACAGGTGATTGTCCTTTACATAATGTAGATAAGATTTCATAATGAATAGACAAACACTGTAAACATGAACCTAAAATGAATTACTTATGCTGTAAAAAGTGCTTCTTTGGTCCAACCTAAAAAAATCACTTGTAATTCATTATAAGAAAATGAATTAGGTTTATTCAATCTTAAAAAAAGGACTTTAAACAAATGAGTCTTTCAATCAAAGTAATTTTTTTAGATGAATGAAACTCATTAAATTGCGTGTACCAAATTGAAATAATTTTAGGTTGCACTTTTTACAATGTAGAAAGTAGTTCAGTACATTGACTTACATTGAAGTGAACGTGGCTCAGCCAGTCAGATTTAAATACAGACATATTAACATAGGACAGCAGTGAGCCTGTATGAGCACAGCTGAAGAAAAGGTTTTGCAACAGGGTAATTTGGTGTCATTTTAGTCAATAAATGAATATTAATTATAGTAATAGGTGCAACCTAAAATAATTACTCTAATTTGTTTTAAGCAATTGAATTAGTTTTACGGAAAAATATGTGAATTTGAAATAATTGTTTGTTCAAAGTCCTTTCTTAGGTAAACCTGATTCATTTGCTTGTAACAAATTAGAGTCATGTTTTTTCAGTTTGGACCAAAAAAAAAAGATTATGTAACACAATTTGTTTCTTTTTTTAATGTATTTAAAGCATCACATTTAGAATGAATATACATTTCCAAAAAAAAAAGAAAAAAAAAGATAAAACATAAAAGGTGTTTTTGTCTATTTCTCTTTACATTGTAAGAAGTGTTTCATTGGTACAACCTAAATAAATTACTACAATTTGTTACAGGCAAATGAAAGTATATATAATATATAAAATATAAAAAACTCATCCAGCTGTTTTTGATAAATCAGCAATTTCCAACTCTACATTTTATGGTCTGATTGTGTGATTCAGGCTCGCTCTGGATGCTGGTTGTTCACATTCAGTCACTTTTGATTGGCATTTACAGTCATGTGCTTTCTCGCAGTTACTTACTGATTGAGTGAAGCTTTTTCCAGCACCTGTGGAGCATTCCTGAGCACCAATGAAGTTGCGGCCTACGAGCGCCCTCTGGACAGAATTGATGAAGCTTGACTTCCCTGCTCCGATTGGTCCATACAGCACAATCCTAAGGACCTCTAGAACTGGCTTGACATTATTCAGTTCATCCAGTATCTTGTCTTTTTCACTAAGAGCACAGACAAGGTTAATTCCTCTCCCAAATGTTTGATAAGTATTTGTTTTCTAATGGTCTGAAGGAAGTAACCATCTGAAAAAGACTTTACTTCTAGATTATAGTACTATATAGTAATCAATTATAGATTATTTACATAATTTATCAATTATATATTTATTAATCAGTATATAATAATCAATTATATATACCTAAAGACTATAGAAAATCTTACCTCCATGACACTTTCCTCCAAGGCTCCTCTGATGAACAAGGTAAAATACAGCAGTTAATGTTAGTAGCCTGAGAAAACTGTCTACATATCGTTGCTGTCTAAAGTAAAACATGTATCTCCATTTTTGTTGATTTTTACTTTTATGCGTCATTTGATCACATGAGCTGCTGTTTACACTGTGTGGAAATTCCATAGTGAATGGACCAACAGAAATGGCCCAAAACAGTTTGGAAAGCCGTCTGGTTCCATTGACTTCCATTCAAATTAAATTTGGTTTTTGGCCTCTCCTGTAAAGTTGCCATTTTGAAGATACCTATTATTCTTTGGACATCGACGATATACTGTAAAGCTAAACCATATTAATGTCCGAGTTTAGCATTTACAGTGGCCCTTTAGAATTGTTTACATTTCTGCATAAATTTGACCTAAAACTTCATCAGATTTTCACACAAGCCCTCAAAGTAGATAAGGAGATAAGGTTTAATTAAGATTCAGTTTGGGTTTTGAGCTGATATTAAGATTAGGGTTAGGGCTGGGGTTAGGTTTAGGGTTGATGTTAAGCTAATGTTTAGTATAGTTTTTGTCTTGAAGTGAAGATATAAAATAAACATCGTGTTTAAGCTCACTGATTTGTCTGGCAAAATGCATGACCCAAGGAACTGTCATAGCCAGCAAATTATTGTTATATTCTCAGTGCAAAATCATTGTACAATGTGTCTCTATTAGATCATGTTGCTTTCATCTATCATAGATATATGACTTTTAAATTTTTAGGTGTTTATTATCTTTTGTGTCTTTACGGCAAGCTCTTAAGGAAGTAGCAGTATGCCAACGAGCGTTGTCCTATTGAAACGGTGCACTGAAGTGTGGGTCCAGGAAAGGTAGGGCCACTGGTTACAGGAATGTAATGTTGGGCTGTCAAAGTGCCTGTAAGTTGCCTTCACACACTGATTGGTTGGTCTTCTCTTCCAAGACAATAGCGGGGACTTGTCTCAGAAGATGATACGCTGCCATTCTGAGTCACTCTGAGTCACAGAAGCAATTAAAACCAATGTTGACTTAGTGTAAAGAGCAGGAACAATGCGCAGATCTGAGCACAATAATGCTACCCCTCTCGAACTCTTCCAACTGCTCAAAATGCTCTCAAACTCTTCTCTGAGGCATCCGTCGCTTGCAAAGGATTTTACCCACACAACGGCAGGAGTCAGAACAGAAAGCACGCTCAACAGGACAACCATATATGGTCAGTCAGGTACAGTGATAAGGCCTGTCCTTGCGTACGTCCCATGCTCACCCGAGCATGAAACTTAGTTAAAACCTACCCACCAAGTTTCATACCTGACGGCTGATTCCTTCTGGGTGCAAGTATTTTTATACGATGAGTGTATAACAAACTTGACTCATTTGTACAGAAAGTGAAAGTAACTTGGCAAAAGGAAGTGGGCAAGTGGCATATGCAGGTTATGTGAGAACCTTTAGGCATTTGCAGGTCTGTGTTGGTTGATGTAATCTTCCTTTTTGTCTTTGGGAACATCTTATAACTCAGCAGCAGGGGTGTAGTCAGACAATGCGGCATAGAAATGGCTAGAAATGTCCGACAATGGTTGGAAGAGCATGAACAAGATTTCCAAGTACTACCCTGGCCCCCTAGTTACCCAGACTTGAACACAATTGAGGGACCACCTTGGTCCTGTTTGTGTCATGGATCCTTGAGTCATTCCCAGCCCGTCTAGCTGCTGTCCGTCCTGCACATGGCAGTTACTCTGAATGTTAGTTGCTCTGGATATTAGGTCATAATAATGTGACTCGACTGCAGTTTCACGAGAGATGACTTCTTTCATAACGGCAGGTAAGAGGGGCACGCCTGTACATTTGCGTCACATAGGAGTCTACTCTGTCAAGTTCCCTAGGGCACCATTCCATGTAGCTTTGGTTTATGGCCAGGGCAGTGTGGTGATCTTCCAGTATTAAGTACCATAAGCAAAGCATAAGATCTTATTTGTTTTCTCCCTCATGTCTTTATCTATCTATCACTGGTTCAATGTTTAAATGTCACATGTTACTGAGCCCATAACAATGCAGTCTGAAAAAGCCTAATCCAGACTGGAACAATTATCCCTCCTTGTTTAGATTAAAACAGCCCACATCACATTATGACCGAAAGTTTATGGGCCTAGGCATGGACTATTTAAATATCTGACCAGATGATGCACTTCAATCACAATAAATTTGCCTTAAACCCTGAGAGAAACCACGTATGTAGCAGGTTTGAGATAAATCTCAGGTAATCACCATCTAGTGACCTAGTGTGATATTTGGGTTTTAGTTTAAACCGCAGGTGCACTTCAAGCCGCAGCTTCTGAGGACACAGCAATGGTGAACCCATATGACTCATTCAGGTTTAAATTCAGGTTAGCCATGGCTTAGCTAATGACAGACTGCCCCTCTGTGTTTGTTTATTTTGTTCATTTAAAGCAACCTAAGAAACTGTAAGCCTCAATCTTGATATTTCCTTATACAAGCCCATGACACGTGTACAATCATCCATTGTCTGGACTGATAAAACTCACCTGCTGAGGTTGTAGAAGAAGGTGTAGATGATTTAGCTCCCATTTCTGCTTCTAAGAAACATTAAACACAAACCTCTGATCTCAGTGACTGATTCTGATCAATTTAACATTTCAATCATTCAAAAAGTCCAATATATGCAAAAATCAAATATCTTATATTGGCAGAAGCCATTATTAAGCATATTGTAATGCTCTTATTAAGCCTTAACAAGTCAGTAGTTGACCAGTAATGGGGCTTCTCAGTACTTCTTTATTTAAGATGTAAATAGATTGATATAGCTTTTCACAACACTTCAGTTGTCCATTACAATAACTATGTACAATAACTTGCCCAAATTGAGCATTTTTATTGGTGCATTATACATCTTTTCACAAGATATTTAGAAATATAGAATATTTATAATATTTAGAAACATCTATTAATTTACTAAGACATTGTAGATCAAATAGAGACAATTTTTCATTGACTTATATTAATAGTATATATATATATATATATATATATATATATAG
>CM067495.1:22885668-22901436 GCA_034552555.1 Semaprochilodus insignis | reverse complement strand
GATGGTATCTGCAAAAATGTAAAACATGTTTTAATATATTTTAATTTAATATCCAAAGTTGTAGTCAGTTTGTCACTGTTGTTACCTGTTAATGAGGCATTGTAACTGTATTTATTACAATATTATATAAATTATTACAATATTACAATATTAATAAAGATCAGATTTCCATATTTATTACTAGTCCTCTGTCACGTCACTGGTGTCCCAACACAGGCTATTTGGTCATGTCAGTGTTTGTGTCTATGAATGTATGAATGCCTATGTATGCCAGTGTATGGATTGACATATTATCTTCCTTTATATCCAGCTTGCCAACTCAGATGTTGTCATATATGGACATATATACACGTTTGCAATAGAATGTTTTCAAATATGGCACATATATGTCATTTAATTCCCAGTAACAAAAGTGGTCTTTAAATTAGGACAAAAAAACATATATTTAATGTGAAACGTTAATGAGAAACCTCAACAACTATATAATAATATCACATTTTACTTTGTGTTTTGTGTGCACTGTTCTTTTCAGGTGACTGGCTTTCAGTTTTTAACAAAGTCTGCAGACATATCTTTACTGGTTTAGCATTTTCTGCTTCTCGTGGTCTAGGTAATCCCAAACCCATTCATGAATGTGGAGGTCTTTGATGTGTTTGATGTGATCTCTTTTTCTGGACATCTTCTCTGAGAAAAAGGATGCACTGAAACACTCAAGATGAAAGTACTGTTTATCTGATGGGGACCGCTTTGGTGTCTACCAGAGTCCATCCTTCTCTCTGTCTTTTAATTGTTGTTGTATTTGAACTCCGGATTGGAAACTTTTTTCCATTTATTTTCCACTGAATTTCTTCCTCCATATGCAAGTGGATTATTAGTGACTGCGCAATGCCCAACACTATTGTTATCCGATTTAGATTCTTCTTCTTCTTGTTCAAGAGACTTCTTGTGCACTAACCTTGTCCCACAGTTTTTGAGAAATGGACACCATTCCAGTTCTGGAATGTTCAGTCTGATTGGGAATGGTGTTTTGTATGGCTTTTGTATGGCACTTTTTGATCAGACCTACGTTTTACAGAAAAACTTCAGACCCCCCCCCCCTTTAAGAATGAATGGGGTATCTCAGGGCAGACCCCGGAGCACAAAGTCAATGTTGGTCTGACCCGTACTCATCTGTTTGTTGTTTTCCACATCCCTCATTCCTCCCATAGGGTCCCATTCATTTTCACCCCAATTAAAACTCTATTGTTTCCTTTATCGTACAGCCACCAAAACTACATGTACTCACTCAGGCCAGATCCCCAAACTCTAATCCACACCCATAGTGGCCTGCACTCCTCTATGTGTTGTTGTGCAGCTTAAGCTTGTTGCTAGCCGGTTGCTAAAAATGAATGGGAGTCTATGGGAGGAACGAGTGATAAGTAAATCACTCGTTCCTCCCATAGACTCCCATTCATTTTTAGCAACTGGCTAGCATCAAGCTTAAGCTGCACAATCACTCAGCATTTTCTTCAGGCAATGCACTTTTCTAGCTCTTTATCTTCAGAAATGGAAATTGATAGCAGATAAAGGGTGATATCTGAGTTTTGCACAGCACTGTATCTTTATGCTAGGTCACAGTATGTAGGCTGCTGTATTGGGTCACTAATAATAGTAATTGGAACGTGCGATTCAGGCTAGTGTGAGTGTGAGCTAACTGGGTGTGCACTGACAGTAGATATGATCCTTCACACATAGCTTTTATGGTCGTGGTGTTGTTTCCTGTTGTTATGAAATGGGTGGATGACACAGTGAGTGCATGTTTTTCGCTGCACTTGTAGGAGTGAGTTGATTTTTCGAGACGAACATGATGCTAATGAGTTGGTAGTGGAGCATAATGGCCCTAACAGGACATTACTGCAAGGCAGGGCCGATGACACTATCCCTAATTGGTGCCTCATTTGGAAGCATCTGCCGCTGCATTATGAAACTGGTCTCTTCTTTAACAGTGCTCAGTATTTCATTGCTCTGCCGTGCTTTGCTGGAATGCAGCTTTCCCCCGTACATGGTGGTGAATTCATGCATTGTGATAATGGTATACACTGATCACCCATAACATTAAGCCACCTTCTTGTTTCTACACTGATGGTCCGTTTTATTTAATTTATCATGTTAAATTAGACCATTATCTTTCTTTCCAACGTACTTAGTTGATACTTTGCCCTACAGTGAAGAAGTGATAATTTGCAATTTCTTTACAAGTCCCATCTCTCTTATTCCTGGCCCACACTACAGGATAATTGGGCCGATTTGGGCCTCCCGATGTCAGGTTGATCCTCAACGATGATCTTCCCAGATGATCCTTTAGTGTGGGTTGTCTCGAATCCAATCTTTACTGTTCCAATCTACTCCCAGTCCAGTCAGGGATGCCATGACAGTTTAAGTTCAATATTTACGACTCAGTATCTTGTACTGGTGTGAAGCGCAATGTTGACGTCTGAATGTCAGTCAACCAGTCAGAGTCAAACTGAATGGCACTTGGCACTGGGTATGGAAGAAGCTGTAAGCATGGCGGCTAACTTGGGAACTATGCGGAGAGTAGAGGATAAACTTATTGAGTTGTAGCAACTAGTGGTGGATGAAGTACACAAACCATGTACTTGAGTTAAAGTAGAGATACCTGAGGTAAAATAATACTCCAGTAAATGTAGATGTCCTCCTTTTAGATTTTCACCTAAGTAAAAGTATAAAAGCATTTGCCTTCAAATGTACTGAAGTATGGAGAGTAACAGTAGCATGGTTTATTATGGCTCTAATGTCCTATTATCATTTCTAGAACGAGACAATTGCTTATTTAGCTCATTTTAGGTGAAGAGACTCTGTAACTCTCGGTCCACCAGTCTTTTAGCAAAACGTCATTAATTGGTCTGACACTGATGTCTATTCAAATGATCATCAGCACAAAACACTGAAGGCAAACAATTTCTGTTAGCTAGAACTATAAAATAGCTTTTAGCAAACAAGCAAAGTTTCAGATTAAGATTTATTTGCATCTTAGTTACAAGTTTAAGTTTAATAAAAACTTTAAACACAGGCTCACAAATGAGTTTTCCTTTGCTATATTGCATCTGTTTTTATGTGCACATACGCCGAAAGGAACGACAAATTTCACTTAATGTAGTGGAGTATAAAGTCAGATATTTGACATTGAAATGTGGTGGAGTTAAAGTAAAAAGTCGCCCACAATGGAAATACTTCAGTAAAGTACAGATACACAAGAAAATGACTTAAGTACAGTAACCAATTACATTTACTTAGTTACTGCCCACCACTGGTAGCGACTGCATGAACGTCTCTTTGTACTGTATGCTATAAAGCATGCCACAATAGAAGCCACCACTGGGCTTTCTCTCTGAAGAACATACGCACCACCAGCATAGCAGTATCCTCGCCGCTACCCGCCATGTTTGTCATTTTAAGTCAAGTTAGTTCACAGGAAACTCCCATGAGGTTTAGAGAATCGGAGCAGTTGGTTGGGACTCTTGTTCATGTGCATAATCTGAAAGCGTGTGGTGTTTTATTCACGCCACAACATGTAGCATGGGGACTGACTGACGACAACCAAGGGCCAAAAAATGGGTGTAAACGATCATTATTAGGGGGGGGGGGTCTCTTACAGTTTGAGCATTGGCTGTAGTGTGGGTCAGGCAGTCGTTACAGTTACTTTATCCATTCCATAACTGGAGTCTGGGTAACGTTGGAGTTCGGTTATCTTGACGTTGATGTGAAGTGTTATATCTCATTAGATATCTTATTAAAACGAGTATCATCAAATACCTAGATACTGTTTACATATGTATTCAGACGTGTAGTTTGACAGCTCTTGGTCAAATGACATGTTGTGTACAGTGTAAATAAGTTCCACATCCTGTATACTGAACACACGCCTGTAAATTTTAATATACAATTACTGTTTATTTACTGAGTTTAACGTAAACATAAAGTACAGCCTCTGCAACAGTTATAGCACATTTAATGTTTAAAGTAAATATGGTACACTGCGATATTTAATATTTACGTTTCCTCTCTATAACTTGTATTCTGTCTTTATTCAGTAAGAATTTCGTTACTGCGCTTTTAAGACTGACGTATGTAAATGAGCTTTGTTCTGATTGGCTGCCATTATGTATTATGCTGCATTAAAGGAACTGTCTGGAATGAAACACTCCTTATGATGTCACTGTGAGTGGGCAGAAGGATAGGGCTGCATACCTGAATGTAAATAAATTATTCTTTGTGACATCACAATAGCAGTGATCTCATAACTCGTATCTCTTTTTTTTTCAAACCTTACTGATGTTTACATAGTACACCATATTACGCACTCCTATATACTACCTCATTATTTAAAACAATGAGGAACGTTTGGTTTTACCTTATATGGGCCCTTTAAGAATATGACAGGATGAACTTATTTCTACACATTGGTGTGTTTTTATTGGTTAGCATATCTGATGCTTTATGAATTGACATCTGTTGGCAATCTAAGACGTCTTTACATACAACTTCTTAAATAAAAACATGGAGAAATATGTTAATAATATCTTTTACCCTTTATTACCCTGTTCTACAATGGTCAGGACCCCACAGGACCACCACAGAGCTGGTATTATGTGGGTGGTGGATCATTCTCAGCACTGCAGTGACACTGACGTGGTGGTGGTGGTGTGTTAGTGTGTGTTGTGCTGGTGTGAGTGGATCAGACACAGCAGTGCTGCTGGAGTGTTTAAACACTGTGTCCACTCACTGTCCACTCTATTAGACACTCCTACCTTGCTGGTCCACCTTGTAGATGTACAGTCAGAGACGATAGCTCATCTGCTGCTGCACTGTGCAGTGTTGGTCATCCTCTAGTCCTTCATCAGTGGTCATAATACTCTGCCCGTCCGCAGGATGCTGTTGGCTGGATCGTTTTGATTGGTGGGCGATTCTCAGTCCAGCAGTGACACTGCTGTGTTTGATCCACTCACACCAGCACAACACACACTAACACACCACCACCACCACGTCAGTGTCACTGCAGTGCTGAGAATGATCCACCACCCACATAATACCTGCTCTGTGGTGGTCCTTTGGGGGCCCTGACCGTTGAAGAACAGGGTAATACAGTATACAGAGAAAGAGATGGACTACAGTCTGGAACTGTACAACTACAGAGTGCTCCTGTATGGTCCGTGGAGCTGTGATGAGTGTGGATACAAGATGAACATTGTGTTCCATTTCCTATAAACTGACTCATCTTGTAATTCCACCCTGTATAAATTCACACCGCAGGGAGCTGTTAGTGTTGTGGCTACTTTGCATAATGGAAGAACTAGCGATGAAGAAATGTGACGCATTTGGCTCCATGCAGTACAAGTGACGTTTGTGTTGAATGGAGGGAAAAGAGCAGCCCTGCATTTCTGAGAAGCTGCAGAACATTGCAGATCACTGCAGGACGCTCGTGACTCCCTCTGTGACTCCCTTTCAAATGAGGGTGGTCTTGGTTGGGTTTGGGGGGGGGGGGTGGCTGACTCTCCTGAAATAGAGTATTGAGTGGAGTGAGAAGAAAACAGTTTACGGCGAGATTCGCCAGCGAACTTGGCCTTGCTGCCCAGGGCTCTGCGGATGCTGCGTTCCCATGGCAACGGTGACATCACCCCTGCACGGAGACGTGTGTAAAGGATGCTAGAATCCTCTGTCATGGTTCTCCATGGTTACCGGCTGTTGCCAAGCAACTGAAGGGGAACGGCTGTGCGTAGCGGCGCCAGCCTAATTCGACTAGTCACAGGACTTAGTCATTAGTCACATGACTGACTGATCACATGACTTGCACTGCTGGCCCTACTGGACAGGTGTTGGTGTGTACAAGGCTTCAGAGCCTGGTCTGATTTATTATTAGCTTCATGAAGGGATTCAGTGCGAAATATTGCCTGTAAAATTGCCTCCAGCTGTTGACCAATAGCTGTGAAGTGGTAAAGAGTTGAGGTGAAGGTAGAGCAATTGTAGGAGGAACGTATTCAATCACTGATCTTCTCATTCGCCCCTTTATACCAGTGGTCACCAACCCTGGTCCTGGAGATTTACACTATATTGCCAAAAGGATTTGCCAAAGGTGTTCTATCGGGTTGAGGTCAGGACTCTGTGCAGGCCAGTCAAGTCCTTCCACACCAAACTCGCTCATCCGTGTCTTTATGGACCTAACTTTATGCACTGGTGTGCAGTCATGTTGGAACAGGAAGGGGCCGTCCCCAAACTGTTCCCACAAAGTTGGGAGCATGAAATGGTCCAGATTCTCTTGGTCTGCTGAAGCATTAAGAGTTCCTTTCACTGGAACTAAGGGGACGAGCGCAACTCCTGAACAATGCAGTCAGACAGTACCGTTCTCCCGGCCACCGCCAAACCCAGACTCGTCCATCAGATTGCCAGATTGGAGAAACGTGATTTGGCACACTGCTCTTGAGTCCAGTGGCGGCGTGCTTGACACCACTGCATTCGATGCTCAGGTGGAACACTTGAATTAAATGATTTGGATGGGTGCGTGAATACTTTTGGCAATGTAGTATACCTTCTTGAGGCATCTAGTTCCAATCAGCAATCTTAGAGTAAGTGGGGGGGCAGTATGTAGATGCTGATTGGAAATAAGAAATAAGGTCTGCATGGCAATAGATCTCCTGCAGGAGGGTTGGTGAGCACTGCTTTATACTAAAACCATGACCCCAAAACTCTAAGAGATTCTGGAAGTACAGCTTTTGAGAAAATACATACATGACAAAAGTCTACAGCACAAAGATCTGGACAGTGAGGTACTAGCATGGTGGCCACTAGGGGGCTGAATGGTTGAGTTAAAGCGGAATTCCACCAATTTTTTGCCAAGTTTCTACCTAATTTAGTGGTGGTGATTAGGGTCGGGCAGTATTCCCACTCTTTCCTACCATCAAGCTGTCTCCAGTTATTACCACATATACCACATATTACCACATGTAGTACTGCTCGCCGTGACACAGCTAGATGAGTACACTGCAAAACATATCTTGGCAAGTAAAATGATATATCTAGCTGATATATGAACTAATTTTAAGATTATTTAAATTGTTTCTTGTTTTAAGAGACTTTAGTAAGCCAAATTGTCTTACTGTAAATACTTTTTTCAAGCATATTTCTTAAAATAATAAACATTATCTGCCAGTATTGTCTGTCTTACTAAAATAATCACTTAAAATAAAACAAGCAGAAATGTCTAAAAATGACTTAAATAATCTTAAAATTAGCTTAGAACAATCGCAAAATGAGAAACATAAGATATGTTAAATAGATATAAGGAAATTGTACATTACATACTGCAAAAATTATATCTTGGCAAGTAATTTTTTTTTTTTATATCTAGTTGATATATCCTAAACATCTTATTTGGAGATCATTCTAAGCTAATTAGAATTTATATTTAACCTTATTTATAGATAAGGCAGTTTTTACATGTTTTAAGTGATTTTGGTAAGACAAATGTTCTCACTACACTGGCAGATCATTTTACTTCTTTTAAGAAATGTGCTTGAAACAAGTCAAATTATCTGCCAGTATTGTGAGAAAATCTTAATAAAATCACATAAAATAAGTACAAAATATCTAGAAATAACTTAAAAATTAGCTTTAAACCCTCAGACTTTTAGGATGCATCAGCTAGATATAAGTTCATTTTACTTGCCAAGATATCATGTTTCGCTGTGCAGTCATTATCATCTAGCTAAACTTGTGTCAAGGCAAAATGGCAAAACAGCACACCCCCTCCAATGGTGAGAAAATCTGGCTTACTAAAATCACTTGATACAAGTAAAAACTGCCTGTAAATAAGGTTAAATATCTTAGAACTTGCTTAAGCCTATCTCCAAATTAGACTTTTAGGATAGAATGTGTTTCATTTAAAATCTCACGTCTTTCGAAATCGAGTGAGTGACAAAAAGCCAAAATTGATCTAACCTGTTCTGCGGTGCTATCACGTTGGTACCTCCCAAAAGCCCCAAAGGCTCCTGCTTGTCGATGCTGCCCTGAGGTTGTACCTCCTCCTGAGGCAGATTTGATTCATTTCCTAATGAGACAGATACTTCTTTCCTGCTGATGCAGCATATTGCCTTGTCCAAATTTGCTGACTGCACCTTGTTGACTGTCTCAAAGCCTAAATGTGCCCAAATTGGCAACAAACCATGTGGCTTAGGAGCAAGATTCTTGTCTATTGTTGAATCACATACTGTCTAGAGCCTAGGCAACTGTATGTATTACCATATAAATCACGTGTGCTCTCTATAAGCATTTATATTTTTTATTTATATTTCATATTTATATGCTCAAGCCAAGAATGAATCCATAATAATCAGATGCACACAACATGAAATCCCTATATGTTTAATAGACCTCCCCCCCTAAAAAGCCTTGCACATAAGGAGCCCTTGAACATAGCATGAAAGGCAGTACATGATGATAACCAAACAGTGATTATTGTGTTAATACTTTATTTCATATCACTTACCATATGCACCAAGTAATTTTCACCACAGAAATTAAAATAGTGGGACTTATGGTAATGAGTTCAATCCTGTGGTAGGTATCACATGGCTATATTATCGTGATCGTACTGTTACCGTCACAACCCTAGCTGTAATAAGCCATATCATTCAGTGTGGTTTTGTGTAAGTTGATAACTTTATGTGGATATACTTACTAACAGTGGTGGTGATGGGAACCACACCCAATTCATTCACTATCCAGTCCACCAGTGAACCTACACCTGTCTTCTGGGTGTTTGCTGATGTGTAATGCTGATGATGGTAAAAACAGAAGTTTTCTTTGGGGACTTTTTGGTCCCACAACGTTCTGCCAGCGTTTCTTTTCCCAAGAAAACGGTCTAAGTTTAATAAGTTTTAAATAAAGTTTAATAAGTTTTAAGCCAAAATGCTAGAGCGTGTAGTCATAACCATTTCATGTACCATGTTTATTTGGAGGAGCTATTATAGGCATTAAGCTCTTGGGATGTCTGGTTCCCATCACCACCACTGTGAACAGTTATGACTTAGCACGGCCCTTAGAACTGAACACAAGGCATCAGACTACCTCGAACGCTGGTTTTTATATCTTGACCGTTTAATTCGTTGGGAAATCTTACTAAATGAGTAAATAGGTTCACTGGTGATTTTGATAGTATATAAATTTGCTATTTTTGTGTTTTCTAGACATCATGATCCCCGGTTCCCATCACCACCACTGTAAAGATATCTACAAGCTTGAATGATCTCTAAATTGCAGGATTTTACATCAGATCACTGGGCAGCAGAACTGGCTGGTTGTCAAATGCTGCTCCATAGACCCCCATTCATTTCGAACTCTCCTTTGGGCGCCCTCTGCTGGTTGATCAACCCAGACAGGAGAAACTCTGGTTTTAGCACTTTGAGTCTCTGTCCCAGAGTGTTAAAAGTGTGGTGAGAAACAGTTGCTATTAAACAGCTTTTAGCACTTGATGGTGAGAGGAAGTGGAAGTTCATGACATAAGGGAAATCGCTTCATCTGATATGATAGACCACGTGCGTAACGGAAAGAAAAATCTTGTCACTATTCTTATATATAGTATACAGACAGAGGTGGGACATGCACAGAGGTGGTCCATGCACTGAGGCAAAATATTCATGGATTTGGACCAAGGGCATGGAAATGAATACCTTCCATGACCAAACAGAAGAGCAGAACCATGAGGCCATTGTCCTGAATAGACTAAATTATGCCTTGCATGCATAGTATGTTGGGGAACTCCCCTGGTGACCATTACTGTGTGTTTCATTCATTCATTTATTTATTTTTCTTCATCTTTTCAGATTTATGAACAATCGAGCGCCGGCTAACAAGAGGTATCAGCCAACGGAGTACGAACATGCAGCTAACTGTGCCACACACGCGGTGAGCTACATGCAAAGGGCCTTATTTGGCTTAGTGGTCAACTGTCTGGGAAACCTACATATTTGTGTTCTGTAACTGCATTTCTTTTTTTCCAGCTCTGGATCATCCCCAGTATTGTGGGCTGGGTGTTGCTGTACTTCCTGTCCGATGACCACTGGGAGGAGGTTGCAGCGTGGCTGTACGGCGCAGGGTTGTCCAGCCTTTTTATCATTTCTACAGCATTTCACACCATCACCTGGAAGAAGAGCCATCTACGGTACACACAGACACTAGTCAGTCACATACACACCACTAATGCACCTTAGTTATTCGGGTTCCTGTATAAAAGTGAATTGCGCAATTGCACAGTGACCAAGAACCACTAGATAAGTAGTGATCCTCATGCTTCCTATGCCTGATCAAAAAAGCTGTACTACAAATAAGTCATGGAACCCAAAATATGGTGAAAGTGAGGTAAGAGGGTGTACATAGTCCTCTAGAGCCTTGAGGTTGTAGCTCAAAGTTAGCATTGGTGGACAGTAACAAAGTACATTCACTTCATTACTGTACTCATGTAACGTTTCAGGTACCTTCTTTTCCAAGAAAAGACTTTTACCTGCACTCCACAGTAAAGTTTTGGACTTTTACTGGACTTCTTTCGGCATGGTACTGTAATATTAGCGGCATAGGCAGAAATACATGTGAAGGAATGGGTTGGCGAACTTGGAAGATAAGATTCCCAAATGTGCTAATATCCTGCAATGTTAGAATTTAGAACCATTTATCATTTGTGATGGTGGCATGGCGGCACAGTGGGTCGTGGTGTCGCCTCACAACAAGAAGGGCCTAGATTGGATGGCGTGTCTGGGGTCCTTTCTGTGTGGAGTTTGCATGTTCTCCCCCGTGCCTGTGTGGGCTTCCTCTCACAGTCCAAAGACAGATGCAAAACTGCCCCTTAGGTGAAAAGTGTGAAAGTTCTATGATGTCCAGGGTGTTTCCTGCCTTTCAACCCAGAAGCACTTGGATAGGCTCCAGCACTCTTTGCGACCCAGAAGCTCAGAAAATGAATGAATGACCACAGAGGACTTTGACCTCTGTATTTAGTCCATCCGTCCAGTGAAACACCCACATACTAGTGAACACACACACTAGGGGGCAGTGAGCACATTCGCCCAGAGTGGTGGGCAGCCCTATCTGTGGCGCCTGGAGCGGTCGCAGGTTAGGTGACTTGCTCAAGGGCACTCAAGGTGTATACTGTTGGTTCAGAGGATCAAACCCAGCAACCTCCCAGTCACAAGGCTGGCTTGTTAACCTCCAGCCATGACTGCCCCACCACTGCCACTGACTGTTATCACACCAGGCTATTGCAGTCATCACCCCACATATTCCAACCGTATGGTGATACAGAACTATGGCAATCACCTGGAAAACTGGATTCACATCAAAGTAGTTGGGCCGGTGCTTCTAAAGACAATATCAGATAAACCCTTTGCTTGGTTGTCCTAAATTCGTGCACCCCACTGTCCTAGATCCACTTATTCAGATGCTAATTTCTTTCCAGATCTATTATTGATGATGTTGGTTTTCCTGCCCAGGCCCTCATCAGCTAGGAGAACTTCCCTGTGGTCGTAGGGAAGTATTGGTTGATCAAGTGAGCCCTTCCTTGGAAATCATTTATTTCTTATCATATCTAAGAAATAAATTGACTCACTTTGTATTGATGATGAAAGTATGTAACCCAAAAGTAATCAATCAGCCAAAACATGTTTGGTGCCTGAAGTTTGCTTCTTTAGTTTTGCACTGGAGCAACGAGGCTAACGTAGCTAGCAAGCAGTGGAAGCTTTGAACCACCGAACGGCATGCCTAAATCACGTAGTGGTCTCAGACTGTATGAAGCTGCTGAAGGACAGTTCTATTAAATTTCTATACAGCTGCTGAGATGGAAGTAGTTATTGAAAGTGGTTTGGTGGGATATCGTTCACTCCCATTTCTTAACAGTGGTGGTGGTGATGGGAACCAGGAGTCACTATGTCTAGAACTTAGTATCAAAACCACCAGTGAACCTCTTTGTGCCTCCTGGGTTTTTATATAATATCCAATCGTGTGTTAAAGTTACATTATGAAGAACTCTCAAAAATGAAGGAGATTCTGGGAACCAAATGTTGAATATGGAATGAGGGATGGGTAGACCTTTATTTGAAATCCCTGTGGATCAGTGTGGGTTGCAGGAGTAACTGGACTTCACTGTGCTGCTGTTCTGGCTCCAGGCTTCTGGAATATTCCTTCAATGCTGTTTCTGTTTTTGCAGTTCAGTCGAGCAGTGCTTCCACATGTGTGACAGGATGGTGATCTATTTCTTCATCGCCGCGTCCTACACACCCTGGTAAGTCAGTAGCCATCACCCGCAGAGTGTCCTGTGTGTAACTCTTATTATATACTTTGGTTGGTTGTTTTATGAATGTATTTATATTTGCATAATGAGTGCAGAATTCAGAAGAAGTGTTACCAGATTATCTGAAGGTCCTAGCTGCCCCCAGAAGGAGGTGTGGGATTGCAGTGCTGTTGGGAAGGAAGATAAAGGTTACCAGGATCAATAAATGATGATACATTTAGACTGATATGATCAATATTTATTGAGCTACACATACAGAAGTAGTGTCTCAGTATGGCATGGGCCGCCGTGTTTGCTAATGCAACACAAAACATACCAGACGTCTCAGCATGGAGTTGTGGAGGTTCCTAATGGTGTCCTGTGATAATCCACCCCATGCAGCTTGAATATCCTCACACAGTTCCTGCAGATGGTGCGGTAGGGGTGGAGGTGGAGTGACACCAAGCCTTCTGGACGTGTGACAACAAACCGTTCATCTTGGTGCTGACCACGGTGCCTCCATACACAGATTCATTGGTCGTCTCCACCAAGACAAAAGCGGGACTCGTCACTGAAGATGACCCGCTGCCATTCTGAGTCACTCCATCACAGTCTGGCACGACACCATTGCAGTCTTGGTGACGCTGACGTGGTGTGAAGAACAGTCGTTGTAACGGCCTGCGTGCATGTAGTCCTGCATCATGCAGCTGCCAGTTAGGCTGGCGCTCATGGAGTGACTCATGGAGGGCATCACTGCTCGCTGAATGTCCACAGTCGTGGCTGTTGGGTCACTCTGTGTGTGCCTTCTCCTATCCACTGCTGCCAACAGCATGCAGAATGACACAATATGTCTATAGACCATCCCGCTTCCCAGGGCTCTATGATGCGACCCCTGTCCAACTCTTCCAACTGCTGGAATTGCTTTCGAACTCTTCTCCGAGGCATTCTTCACAAAGGATGCTGCCAACACAACAGCACACGTCAGAATGGAAAGCATGTGCAACAGGACGACCGTATATAGTCAGTCAGGTACAGCGATAAGGCCTTATGATGTCGGACCTACCCACCAAGTTTCACTCCTCATGGTTGATTCCTTAGGCTATTTAACGTCAGTACAGTATATTTAATTTGGATTTTCATGGGCCCCCATGTGGCTGCCCACCTAGGGCCACCCCTGTCCGGATTAATACCTGAATGGAGAGAGAAAGAAGTTTTTGCAGGAAGGTCTCTTCTAAACGCAGCACTGTAGATGATCTAGATTAGTTCCAGATTAGAGGCCTGTCAGAAACAGACGTGTAATGATTATTGCTGTCTGTCAGGTTGACCCTGCGAGAGCTCGGCCCGTGGGCCTCCCACATGCGCTGGGTGGTCTGGGTGATGGCCACTGGAGGAACTGCATATGTCTTCTTCTTTCATGAGAGGTATGTGTGTGTTGCTCTGCTGCATAATTCAGTCGTTGGGGTGGAGTATTAGTAGCTGACTGGAGTGAATTCATTTCGAGACTGAATTTATTAACTTTATTATATATTTCATACTGAGTTTTGAATGTTCCTGTTAGCAGGCCCTGCAGGTTTACCTGCCTTAGCGTCTCTAGAGGATGAGTCCAGCCAGGTGTGCAGTGTGATAGAGCTGTGTGTACAGTAGTAGAGGGTGTAGGTGTAGATATGTAGCTTCCTGTACAGAGTGAAGCAGGTTAGGTCAGCCTGCGGCTGCTGCCTCTGTGTGAGCTGCTGTGTGTTTCAGGTATAAAGTGGTGGAGCTGGTGTGCTACACGGCGATGGGGGTGTTTCCTGCTATGGTCATTCTCTCCATGGTAAGTATCCTGTCACATGACTGGACATTACCATCAACACTTCTGAGGAACAGGAACTCATTTTCTCTCTCTCTCTCTCTCTCTCTCTCTCTCTCTCGCTCTCTTGCTTTCTCTCCCCTAATTTTCTCTGTCTCTATCTCTTATTCTATCTCGCTCTCTTATCATTCTCTCTCTCTCAATCTCTCCTCATTTTCTCTCTCTTTCACTCCTCTCATTCTCTCACTCTCTCTCTCTATCTCTCTTTCTCTCCCCTCATTCTTTCTCTGTCTCGGTCTCTCCTCATTCTTTCTCTTGCTCTCTCCTCATTCTCTCTCTCTCCTGTCATCCTCTCTCCCTCTCACTCTCTTCTCAATCTCCTTATCTCTCATCCCCCCTCTCATTCTCTCTCTCCCCTCATTCTTTCTCTCTCTCACTCTTCTCTCTCTCTTTCTGTCTTTCTCTCCCCTCATTTTGTCTCTCATTCTCTCTTGCTCTTTCCTAATTATCTTCCTTTCTCTCTGTCTCTTTTTCTCCCCTCTTCTATCACTCCTATCTTTTACTTTTTTCTCTTACACTTTTGTCTTTTTCTCCCTCTCATTCTCTCTCTCTCCCCTCATTTTTTAATTCTTTCTCTCTCTCCCCTCTCTCTCTCTCTCTCTCTGATTCTCTCTCTCTCTCTCTCTCTCTCTCTCTCTCTCTCTCTCAGGTGGACAGGTCGGGTCTGTGTGAGCTGTTGGTTGGTGGCGGGTGTTACGTGTTGGGGATGGTGTTCTTTAAAAGTGATGGAGTGGTTCCCTTCGCTCATGCTATATGGCACCTGTTCGTTGCCATGGGAGCAGGCATCCATTACTACGCCATCTGGAAGTACTTGTACACACCTGTCAATCAACAGACCAGCACAGCCCGGTGACACACACACACACATACACACACACACACACCACACATACACACACACACAGCTGTAAAAGAACACTGAAACCTTCAAGACCACAGACACCGGAGAGAAGACCTGCGTGAGTGAAAGTATCAGGTGACACTGGGACACTTTCATTTACTGATAGATCAGTTTACAGGATTCTGCAATCTGCACAAGCAAATCGGTTCTAATGTATATAAGGGATCTCAGTGGAGGAGGGCTGATATGGCTTCACCTTCCATCTGCCTCTGTATTATGATCTTAACTGAACTATCCAGGCTCCACCCACATATGTGTTCTTTGGAGGTCTGATTACGATGTTGGGAGCTTTAGAGAGAGTTAGGAAACACCAGTTCAGTCTGTAGCACAAAACTCAAACCTTTCCAGACGTCTTTACATGTAGAATGAGTTATTAATTTCAGGTGGTTTTATTTTGGATGTCTGTAAATGGGCTAAAACCATAAAGAAATCTAAGCAGACAGTTCACAAGCGTCAGCTCTTTTAATGTTACTAGCCAGCTGAGCCATACGCTGCGTTCGGCTTGAAAGTACATTAAACGATTCTGGAGAAGAACTGTTGATATTTGAGCTCCAAGGAAAACAAATGCGCCTCTCCCTTCAGTGCTCCTTCAGCTGCTCTGTCCCCCACCATCTCCACCAATTATGGTGCAGCAGTTAGGCTACATTCTGCCACCTTAATCTCTATGCTGAATTTTCTCATTCCACCTTAAATGGGGCATCAGTTAGGCCA
>CM067495.1:22790482-22871274 GCA_034552555.1 Semaprochilodus insignis | reverse complement strand
GTCTCAAGAAGAACATACGTTGTTGAGCTTTCTTGATGATGGAGATGGTGTTTTTCTCCCATTTCAATACTTTCTTAAGTATTATACTTTAGTAAATATTATAAAGTATTTCATTAAATATGATAAAATGCTTTATTACATGTTATAAAGTACTTTATTACATATGGTGTTCATTAGACTGTAATTCTCAGAAACTGCTGAAGGGGGACTGTATGAGTTACTGGGATTATAGGATGCCAGAAGTCCTACAGCTTGCTGGAGCGTCTCTCTCTCTCTCTCTCTCTCTCTCTCTCTCTCTCTCTCTCTCTTTTCCTGTCTCGATTTCCCCTCTATCTTGCTCGGTCTCTGTTGTTCTCCTCTCCCTCTTTTTCCTCTGTTCTTTCTCATCTCTCTCTTTCTTTTTCTCTTTCTCTTCTTTCTTTTCTCATCTTTTTCTTTCTATTTCTCCTCTCTCTATCTTACTCTGTCTCTTTCTTAGTTCCCTCTTTCCTTCTCTCTTTCTCATCCTTTTCTCCTCTCTATCTGTCTTTTTCCCTCCTCTCTCTTTTCTTTCCTTCTTTCTAACTTTTTCTTTTTTCCCTCTCTCGATATATTTCTCCTCTCTCACTGTTACTCACCTCCCCCTATCTCTCACATATTAGTTTCCCTCTTTTCTCCCTCTTCGTCTCTCTCTCTCTCTCTCTCTCTCTCCCTCACTCTATTCCCCGCCCCCCGCGGTGTCGGAGTGCGGACGCTGACGCCTCTGTTTTTACCCCTCCTCTGGCACGCGGCGGAGGGCAGCGCGCGCTACCGGACGACTCGACCGCACGACCACGCGCTGAATGAACAAGGGGGCGTGGATTAAGCTCGACCCCCGCAGGACAGAAGGACTGATGGATCCGCGAGGGAACTAGCCTGCGAGGACGGGCAACGGCGCAAGCCCCCGTTACCGCAACCCACGTGAGTACACACACACACGCGCGCCGGCGCGCACACGGTTCCATAACGGAGCACCGACCGAACCACTACACATTCACAGCTGACGAACTTTTTTGCGTCATGCCGTCGCTGTCCCAGCGTCACTGCGCCGGTAGCCGCTGCCGCATTCCGGTACCGTGCCCGGCCGCTCGGCACCTTCAGAATACATGAATGGAGCAGCACCGGGCTCTGGCGGTCCGCCGGGACTCTCTGCCAGCGGCTTTGCGAGGGATCAGCGTTCCTCAGTCTGCCCGGTTAAACCCCGGGAAGCGGATTAGCTAAAGGGGAGGGGGCGCGAGCAGGTGCAGCTCCGTCAGCCTCGCGCCGTTGCCAGTGGAGACCCGCAGTAGCCAGGGCGACCGGACGCACGCGCACGCCAGGAACGCGTAATTCCAAGTTTTGTTGTCCGGGAAAACCGCGGCGGAGGGATGAGGGAGCGTGAGGTGAGTTAACGGGCAGTTAGACTCCTATGACCGGGCTGTGTGAGGCTGAGTGGAGCTGCGAGAGAGTCCGGGCTTTCCTGCTGACCTGTCCGGACTGTTAGCCTGTTAGCTTGTTAGCCTGTGCAGCTGTACCCGGGGGTCAGCGCGGAGCGGCGGTCAGTCAGAGTTTACAGTTTGTCTTTTAGTGTTTCTGTTTTTGGACACGCCTTTCTGTGGCCACGTGACACAGCGGGATAAACACACACACGCGCGCGCGCGCGCTCTCGTTAGGCCGTGCTGTGGCGGCTTTAGCGCGGAGGGCGCGAGGCGCAGTATGAAGACTCGCCATGTGTGAAAAGGCTCAGAGAGTTTCTACACACGAGCAGATGGTCACACTCAGCCGAGAGAGGGGCGGGTTTCAGCTGAGACAGGCAGTCCCTCTCTCTCTTTCTGTCTCTCTCTCTCTCCCTCTCTCTCTCCCTCTCTCTCTCCCTCTCTCCCACACTCAATCCCTCTCCCTCTGTCTCTCTCTCATTTAGTCTCTCTTTCTCTCTTAGTCTCTCTCTCACACACTGTCTCTCTCTCTCACACACTGTCTCTCTTTCACTCAGCCTCTCTCTTTCTCACTCAGTCTCTCTCCCTCTGTCTCTCTCTCTCTCTCTCATTTAGTCTCGCTTTCTTTCTCTCTTATTCTCTCTCTCGGTCTCGGTCTCTATCTCTCACCTCAGTCTCTCTCTCTGACTTAGTTCTCTCTCACTCACTGTCTCTCTCTCACACACTCTCTCTCTCTCATTCACTGTTTCTTTCACTCAGTCTCTCTCTCTCTCTCTCACTGTCTCTCTTTTACTCAGTCTCTCTCTCTCTCTCTCTCTCTCTCTGTCTCTCTCGCTCTCTCTCACTGTCTCTCTCTCACTCAGTCTCTCTCTCTGTGTCTCTCTCTGTCTCTCTCTCACTGTCTCTCTCTCACTCAGTCTGTCTCTTTCACTCAGTCTCTCTCTCAGTGTCTCTCTCATGGTCTCTCTCCCTCTATCTCTCTCTTTCTTCTCTTTTTGCTCCCTTCTTTCATCCTTTCTCTCGGTCTCTCTGTCTTTCACCTATCAAGGACATTTCTATCTATCTATCTATCTATCTATCTATCTATCTATCTATCTATCTATCTATCTATCTATCTATCTATCTATCTGTTTGTCTGTGTATTTACTTATCTGTCTATCTATCTATCTGTCTGTCTGTCTATCTATCTATCTATCTATCTATCTATCTATCTATCTATCTATCTATCTATCTCTCTGTCTGTCGGCCGTTTTGTCCTGCTGCTCCTGTGACCTGCCCACGTCAGACTGAGTTCAGGCTGTAAATGCTGTGGGTATCAGACGAGCTGCTGAAAGGGATGTGGGCTATAGATCCAGGCGACACCTCCCTGCAGTGATAACAGCACAGCAGTCACTTTATCATCTTTGCTCAGCCCTGTTATTCCACAGTTTCCATCTGCAGTTTTTCCACTAGACACTTGGCCACATCACTGTTTGCTTTTCCCTGACTCCAGCCAGGCCCATCCTGTCTCCCATTGTGTCAGTGCGTGTGTGTGTGTGTGTGTGTGCGTGTGAGAGTGTTGAACATGAACGTCCCTTCACCAAGCATGGCACAATTAGTATGAAGATATCAGAACCGACAGCCAGCAGTCTTTCAGCTGTCAATGGTAAACTCGTTTTGGAAGGTCTAATCTGATTATACACATTCACATTCATATCCAGTACACTAAACTGTTAGCATGTGGCTACAGGTAACCTGCTTACAGTTACAGAACATAGCTCGTTGTAAACTGTTATAATGGTATGATGATATCATATTTATGATACACATCTAATAAATGGTCATCCATCCATCCAGAGCGGTCCTATTATCAGGTAGCAGGACACTGGATTAGCTTAGCATGCTACAGCTTCACACACCGAAGCTCAGTTAACCCAACACTGGAGGATAAGGAGTCAAATCTGAGGGTCCACATGCCATGAAAAGCCGCTAGCAGGTCAGCTGCTCTGGCTCCACTGTCGTCTTTGGCGCTAGAAGCTAGTGTTAGCATACCGAGAAAGCTATGTTCTGGCTCACTGGGGCTTCCCACTCCACCAGCAGTTTCAGAGCCACTGATGCTGAGCTGAGGCAGTTTAGAGGATAAAGACTGAATGGAGTGACAGAAATGCAGAATCTTGCCTGTTCTGGGGTGTGTTGAGCTAAGTTATTAGCCTCCTAAGCTAGCTAAGCTAACGCCAGCATAGTCAGTTCCACTTAGGGTGGCCACACGTCCGGTTTAGGCCGGACCGTTCGTTTTTTCAACTCCCAGTCCTCTGTCCGGCGCTGTACCTGGACGGACGCATATTAGTCCTCTTTTCGGGATGAACTATTTAACTAGTCCATTCGCCAACAATATTATGTGTGCCATTGGCTCACGTCCGTGTCAGAAGCCATGCCTTGCATTTCATTGGATTAACAAGGTCATGTGACATTGTGTCTCACCTACCGGCTAACCGCAGGTCAGCCCTCTAAATGCTAGTCAAGTAGTAAGCTCCCGTCTGACTTACGAATGTCATCCATTCCACCCAATTAGGAAAGTAAAGCATCATGTATGTGTTATATAGGTTTTGTTTTTAATTCTGTTCTATTATCTAGTATCGTGCCCAAACCTCCCTTCCCCCCTTTACAATGTCCTCCTTTTGGGAGTGGAATGTCCTCCTTTTTGGGGTTATGAAAGTGGCCACCCAAGTTCCACTGTGGTTGCTGAACCTTTGTTAAACATGTAGCAAAGCTGTTATTCAGAATATGGTTTAGCATTTGTAATGAATTATATGGTCTTTCTAGTTTAGTATCTCCTTATTAAAGGTGGGCCTATGGTTGGAAGCCCTTCCTTTGCCTGCTTCCTGTCATCTTCTCAGCAAGTTCACACTTCGAGGCTATTCAAGCTGGATTGGTTTCACCAATGGCGGTCCGATAACATGATTTGCGTGATTTAACCGGTCAATTTGTTGGGGATAAAGGATTTCTGTCATTTCTCCAAATTGTCCCAAATAGCCCTAATCAAAACTTCACTGCCATCGTTGCATGGGCATCTAGAACAGGCACCACACACCAAATAGGCTAGCATTAAGCTAGTAAAATGAATTAATTGTCATGACCCTGAGAATTAAGGAATTGGGTCATATCAAGTTCCATTTTAGCTGTTAGCCTTGTCTTCCAGTCGCAAATAAGGAAAATAAATAGAGGCAGCATTTTCTATTACCAGCGTTTGTTATCACACTAATGAGATATCGATTTGAGCACAACTGCTATTACAATCTATAGCAGCCGATTGTTACTTAGCAGACTTGTAAAAGCTACGAACATGGCGGATTTGTACTGGATTAAAGTCACCTCAGTAATCAATGAAATTACAGCATGTTCCCAGGTACAACTAATCTGGTTTGAAGGGCTTTAGAATCAGAGGTGAAAAACAACAGCGCGCTGGATAGTTGAGATCTGGATAGCCAGATTTAGCAATGGACAGGCAGGTGGGCATTTACAGCTTGCGTATTTGTGCATGTATGGACTTTTGCATTCATGATTCAACATTGATGTATTTATGGTTTAAACTGTGTCTCAGGGATACTTGAATCAAGCCTGTTCTGGGATGTGTTGAGCTAAGTTATTAGCCTCCTAAGCTAGCTAAGCTAACGCTAACATAGTCAGTTTGTCCGGTTTTAGGCTGGACCTGTTTTTTCAACTCCTCTGTCCGGCGCGGTACCTGGACATTGTTTAAAATGTTCACTCGCAAACAATATTAGCCTATGTGTGCCATTGGCTCAGGTCTGTGTCAGAAGACATGCCTTGCAGTTCATTGGTTTAACAAGGTCATGTGACGTAGTGTCTCGTCTGCCGGCTAACCGCAGGTCAGCCCTCTAAATGCTAATCAGTTAGTACATTGATGTTTTTATGGTTTAAACCGCGTCTCAGGGATGCTTTTAGATTGGACTTGAGACAATGGTTCCCAATCTCAGTGTTGGAGACGTCATGGCCCACATGTTTTCGCTAACCTAACAAGCTAGGTTAATGAGCTCCTTGGCTAATTATCCAGAAGTGTAAGAACAGGACAAAAGCCAAAAGTGACAAGATGAAAGCACTGGGTCTCCAAAACTGGGATATGGAACCCATTCTCAAATATCAATCCTGTACTTGGTGCCCACCGGATAATCAACAGTTTTGTTCTGTCCTAGGTTCTAACACACCCAAACTCAGCCATTGTGAACACTCAACACCCAGGAACTGAGAGCTAGAGAGCAAAAATGCGGACCGCCTGATATGCCCCAAGGACTGGTTTAAGAAACACTGTCCCTGATTGCTGTGCTCTCTCTGTTGACGTCTCATGGTTCTCTCAGTTCTAGTTCCTTCAACCAGAGCATCCTGGCACCATGTTCTACGGCTCCTCGTCTGCCAGCATGTCACTGCCCTCTAAGAACCGCCTGAAGCGCCAGAGTCGCACCTTCACCCAGGTTCTGTATCGGACGCTGAGCTACCGCGACCGCCGCTCCGTCACCGACCTTCCCGAGCAGGTCCGAGATGACCCTGCCGAGCTTTCCACTCAGACTTCTGCACCTGGCGTGCTAAAGATCTTCGGAGATGAAATTAGCGCCGGTGCAAATTATAAGAGTGTTTTGGCGACGCCTCGTTCCAGTGCTCAAGAACTCATTAAGGAGGCGCTGGACCGCTATTCCCTAAACAAAGCTTCTGCCAGCAACTATGTGCTATGCGACGTCATTGGGCGATTCGAGGGTGCAGATCGCCGATGGCGGACCGAATGCTTGCGTGCATTAGGCAACAACGAAAAGCCGCTCCTCCTGCAGGACCTGTGGAAGCCTAAGGAGGGCTTTGCCCGGCGCTTTGAACTGAGGCGAAGGGTGGAGGTGGAGGAACTGGCTGCCAAAGAGAAAGACACAGTGACCGCAGGTAACACATGAACACAACACATGCAAGCTAGTAGACACAATTAACATGATTAGCTTGACGCAGTAAGTGCAGTGTTTCACAGCCCAGTCTTGAGAACCTGCCATTTGTCCCATATAGTTTTGCTGTAACTCAGCTCCCAGTGCACCTGTACCGGTATTGTTAATCGGTTGTTGACTACTTGGTTCAGGTGTGTTGGAAGCTAGGTTAGAGCCAGAATGTGGATTGTACAGTAGGCACCAAGGGCTGGGCTGAAAAACACTACACCATACAACTCAAAAGCTGTTGTTTAAGAAACTGTCAGTTGCCAGTAGCAAGCAGTTGCCTCCTTTGGCCATTGTGACAACAATAAAACTTTTGGGCCAAGAAAGAGTTGCGGGATTGAAAAACGTTCAAGTTCGAGGAATCTCATCTTGGGGTTATCAGCATATCTGGATGTCAGATGAGGTACTGTTCAGGGTTGGGTACCGTTCTTAAATTCACAGGTCGTCAAGAGAGTCAAGAACAGAGTCGAAGTCAACCAACAGCCAACCCCATTTTCTCCAACTTCTCCAGCTAGCTAATTAATTACTTGAAGATGCCAGTGCCTCATTTAAAGCCTAGTCGTCCATGGGGGTTCAACTTTTTTTGACGCTGCCTGGAGTTGCTGCAGAGGACTTGGCTTGCAAGCTTTCAAAAAACGGTACACTCTTGAGCTTTGAAAATACGGTACACTCTTGAGCTTTGAAAATACGGTACACTCTTGAGCTTTGAAAATACGGTACACTCTGAGATTTTGACCAGGTGTTTCTTCAGGGTAGATGTGTTTGACCAGGTGTTTCTTCAGGGTAGACGTGTTTGACCAGGTGATTCTTCACATGAGATGTGTTTGACCAGGTGATTCTTCAGGTTAGACATGTTTGAGCAGGTGATTCTTCAGGTTAGACGTGTTTGACCAGGTGATTCTTCAGGTTAGATGTGTTTGACCAGGTGTTTCTTCAGGGTAGACGTGTTTGACCAGGTGATTCTTCAGGTTAGATGTGTTTGACCAGGTGATTCTTCAGGTTAGACGTGTTTGACCAGGTGATTCCTTAGGTTAGACGTGTTTGACCAGGTGTTTTCCTTAGGTTTGATGTGTTGCCACAGCCAGCATTGCATTTTGCAATGCCAGAGAGTGCTGAAAAGTGTAACCACACTTCAAACCACTATCGACTCACCATCACCCTGTTTGTTGGGCTTGTACCAAAATTTGGCACTAATTGAGTTATGTAATTTGGTTGGTACAGAGTACAGAGTTCAGTACCCAACCCTAATACATTATACTGCTGTGTGACACGTAGGGTCATGTTTGCTGTAACACCGTTTTGACATGTTGAATGATAACCCCCCCAAGACTCTTTGACTATAGCTGGCCTGTGACCCTAAGGTACTTCCAACTGTCCGGTCCTCACTTTGTCCATTGGTGTGCTGAGTAGGGCCTTTGCCTTTTCAGTGGGAATTCCCCAGTGAGCATGAGGTTGCATCCTACCCGTTGGTGCTGTGACCTGAATGTGTCTCTACAAGGTCAGAAAGGGGGGTGGATGTAAAGTGGAGCAGTGTATAACCCACTCCCCAGGACAAACAAAAGTGTCACCGCTCACTGCCCAATCAGCAAATCACCGTGAGTTCAAGTTCCACCTCCAGTTTCAGCACATGCTACTACCGGATGAAGGTTTCCTTTGAACACTTGTGGTACGGATGTGATTCCGTTTGCATAAAAGCAGCTATGAAAACTTTAATATGTAACTTACCATATATCATGATACATGATATCGTCGCTGTCCAAAGAAAAACATGTATCTCCATTTTTGTTGATTTTTACTTTTATGCCTCATTTGATCACATGAGCTGCTGTTTACACTGTGTGGACATTTCATGAAGAATGGACCAACAGAAATGGCCCAAAACTGCTCGGAAAGACGTCTGGTTCCATTGACTTCCATTCAAATCAAATGAGGTTTTTGGCCTGTCCTGTAAAGTTGTCATTTTGGAGATACCTGTTTTTCTTACCGATATACTGGTTACTGAGATTTTACAGGGTACTCTGGATTTTATACCAACTTATGTGCCAAAGCTTGGAGCTTTTTTACATAACTATGAGCTAAGTCCAATGGTCTGAAGCTGAAAGAGCTATCTACACAATTTTTGTTCTCTCCTCTCCTTTCTGTTCTGTCTCCTCTGCTGCATTGTCTACCTCAGCATTCACTAAAGACGCCGGGAATCCCATGAGCCTTGCTTACAGACAAGCAGGAAGGAGGCAGGATAGCAGCACGCAAGCCATTCTTCTTCTATCCTGACACTCCTTGCAGCATTCAGATACCCAGTTTACTGTGTTTGTCATCTTTACTGTCTCACGGTAGACAACATGGCTGTAATATGGCTGTTGCTGTCGAAATTGAAGAACTGTCTTTGTGTATATAATCAAGATCCATGGCCAAATTGGAACGCATACCATCATTTACTATTTGCAAGGATTGTTTAATGGATTTTTTAAGGCCAGAGCTCTGTGGATATTGCTATTGTACCTCTGTACCAAACCCCATGTCTTTAAACCATGTCGGAGCTGGCTTTGTGCATGGGGCACATTCATGCTGGGACTGGAAAGGGGTCTTCCCCAAACAGTTGCCATGAAGTTGAGAGCATATAGATTGTCTATATCTTGTCTAAACCCTGAACAACAGACCCGAACCATTATCCCACCTCCATCCAACTTTACTGTTGGCTCTGCATTCTGGAAGATAGATTCATCTATCAGACTGCCAAGAAACAAAGCGTGATTCATCACTACAGAGAACATGTTTCTGGAGTAATGCTTTACATCACTCCAGCACATAGTAATTTTAGGATTGCAGATGCTTGGGCATGGAAGCCTATTTCGTGAAGCTCCCGATACACAGTTCTTCTGCTGATGTTGCTTCCAGATGCAGTTTGGAACTCTGTAGTGAGTGGTGTGCAGTACAGGATAGGGGTTTTGACTGCTCCGTGAGTTTGCAAGGTCCAACGTTTCCCTGCTGAGCTGTTGTGGCAAAAGGTGCATCCTTTGACAGTGCCATGCTTAAAGTCCCTGAGCTCTTCAGTACAACCCATTCTACTGCCAGTGTTTGTCTATGGAGACTGCTATATGCCTTGCAAAGATAACCCAGTTATATCTGAGATGCTTGGGTAGATACTTGAGATGACTGTTTTTGGCTGCTCTTAGAGCTTGCGAGGTCCAACACTTTGTGGCTGAGCTGTCGCCATCTTTAAAGTCACTGAGCTCGTCAGTGTTGTACTGCCATTGTTTGTCTATGGAGACTGCACGGCTATGTGCTCGATTTCATACACCTGCTGGCAAGGGAGTGTGGCTGACGCACCTGAAGAGGGTTGTGCACATACTTCTGGCCATATAGTATATTATTATAATATATATACGCCTTGCAAAGATAACCCTGCTATATCTGAGATGCTTAGGTCTGGTGACCCATTTCATGAAGTGCACAGTTCTTGTGCTGATGTTGCTTTCAGAAGCAGTTTGGAAGTCAGTAATGAGTGAGGTCTAGGATAGGATAGGCTTTTTGACTGCTCCATAAGTCTAAGAGGTCCAACAGTTTGTGGCTGAGCTGTTGTGGCAAAGGCGGCGTCCGTGCCATGGCGACAGTGCCATGTTTAAAGTGACTGAGCTCTTCAGTACAACACATTCTAATGCCAGTGTTTGTCTATGGAGATTGCAAGGCTATGTGCTTAATACACCTGTTAGTGACGAGTGTGGCTGAAACACCTGAGCAGCGGTGTCCACATACTTCTGGCCATACGGTATATTACAATAACTATATGCCTTGCAAAGATAACCCAGTTATATCTGAGATGCTTGAGTATGGAGATCTGTTTCATGAAGCTCCAGATGCACAGCTCTTATACTGATGTTGCTTCCAGCTGCAGTTTGGGAGTCTGTGGTGAGTGAAGTATAGGATAGGATAGGGCGTTTCACTGCTCTGGGAGTGTGCAAGGTCCAACACTTCCTGGCTGAGCTGTTGTGGCAAAGGTGGCATCCTTTGACAGCACCATGCTTAAAGTGACTGAGCTCTTCAGTACGACCCATCCCACTGCCCAGTGTTTGTCTATTGAGACTGTATGGCTTAAAGACCTGAGGTGTCCACATACTTCTGGCCATATATTATATTACTATAACTATTAGCTCTGCAAGGAAAACCCAGTTATATCTGAGATTAGGCAGGACCCTCACAGCACCTGCTAAAGAAAAATGTGGCGTCTTACATGGCTCATTTACATACTGCAGCCTACTGCAGTATCTGTATTGCGATAACTGTTAACAAGCGATATAGCGCGATTCCCTAGATGGGGCCGCTACTGAATAATTCCTAAGACTGCAGGAGAGAAAACAGAACGTAAACTATTCTATCACTCCCGGTACCATAAAAGCTCTCACGCTAAGCAGTAATAAGAGGAGAAGCGTCTCTCTTTCTTTCTTCTTTCTATCTGTCTCCCTCTCTGTTTGCTGTAGTGCTAAATTACAGATTTAACAAGGTGGCCATTCAGCCAAAACACACACTGGAAGTCAAATCAATATCAGCAGCAGCATTTCTCTCATTTCTGATCCGCAAAGGCGGCGTGTACGTGCTACGTGTGGCTCTGCTACGGAACTGACACCCTAGAAGAAGGCAGGTGAGAAAGCTAAACTGGCTTTGTGTAACCAGACCCTGTTGAACTGTGCTATTGGAAACAATTCCGTCACTCAGCCTTCGTGGTGTCCTTTTGGTGCTCGGCTTTATAGAGGTTTGTATCTGATGCAGAACCTCACGGAAGAACATCTCTTGTTTGGTGAATATCTCCACACGACCCAGTGATTCATGACCGTTCCCCTTCACCTGAGGGATTTACACTGAAAACGAATGTGCTTAGACATCGGCTTGAGACAGATAAACAAAGGTGGATGGATGGGGAGATTACACTCGCTCGCTGTGGCTAATCCACACACAAACATGCATACACACACACGCACACACACACACTCACCTTCTTAATGTGTGGCAGATGGGGATAGACTGTGTTGGGATATTTA
This sequence comes from Semaprochilodus insignis, assembly GCA_034552555.1. Lineage (NCBI taxonomy): Eukaryota > Metazoa > Chordata > Actinopteri > Characiformes > Prochilodontidae > Semaprochilodus > Semaprochilodus insignis. Next base: position 22,859,847 of record CM067495.1, on the reverse strand, counting down.
ACAACACACATTGACACCACAACGTAATCAATAATGCATAAATGGAATATCCGATAGCGAACAAGTTGAACCATCAAACTTCCCATCCAGACTTCTTGGTTTGGAGTGACTGCATGCTTTTCATTTAGCAATAAGACACATTGTCTTTTAAAGCTACCTATATAAGCAGTAGTTTTCAGTACCGGAGTTCAAAAAGATACACCATATTGCCAAAAGGATTCACTCTCCCAACTAAATCATTGAATTCAGGTGTTCCAATCTCTTCCATGGCCACAGGTGTATAAAACCAAGCACCTAGACCTGCAGACTGCTTCTACAGACGTTAGTGAAAGAATGGGTCGCTCTCAGGAGCTCAGTGAATTCCAGCGTGGTACCGTGACAGGATGCCACCTGTGCAACAAGTCCAGTCGTGAAATTTCCTCCCTACTAAATATTCCACAGTCGACTGTCAGTGGGAGTGGTAGACCACGTAAAATGACGGAGCGGATTCAGCGGATGCTGAGGTGCATAGTGCACAGAGGTCACCAACTTTCTGCAGAGTCAATCACTACAGACCTCCTAACATCATGTGGCCTTCAGATTAGCTCAGGAACCGTGCGTAGAGAGCTTCATGGAATGGGTTTCCATGGCCGAGCAGCCGCATCCAAGCCTTACATCACCAAGTGCAATGCAAAGTGTTGAATGCAGTGGTGTAAAGCGCCGCTACTGGACTCTAGAGCAGTGGAGACGTGTTCTCTGGAGTGACCAATCACGCTTCTCCGTCTGGCAATCTGATGGACGAATCTGGGTTTAGCGGTTGCCAGGAGAACAGTACTTGTCTGACTGGGATTATGATGTGGAGATGGCCCCTTCCTGTTCCAACACGACTGCGCACCAGTGCACAAAGCAAGGTCCATAAAGACTTGGATGAGCGAGTTTGGTGTGGAAGAACTTGACTGGCCTGCACAGAGTCCTGACCTCAACCTGATAGAACACCTTTGGGATGAATTAGGGCGGAGACTGTGAGCCAGGCCTTCTCGTCCAACATCAGTGTCTGACCTCACAAATGAGCTTCTGGAAAAACGGTCAGAAGTTCCGGTCAGAAGAGCTCCATTCCTCAAAACCTTGCGGGAGTTTCTCGCCATCTGCTACATCGTGAGGGCAAGTGAACATGTGAACAAACATGGCGGATGACAGCGAAGCCGTTGCTGTGCTAGTGGTGAGAGCTTTCAGTTCAGAACAAGCCAAGAAAAGAAAATGATGAAGTTCACAGCACACATTATAACAGCACTCATGTTGCTGCCACAGCTCCACAAGTTTATCCTCTTTCTCAGGGGTCAACATCTCTCGCGATTTAGCCGCTAACTTCTTCCATACACTCGCAAAGTCCCGTTAGCTTGGCTTTGGTTGGTTCACGGTCTTTTCAGACATGACAGCAACGTCACATTTCACACTACAGAATCTGTGTCCACCACACACTACATTTTACTGAGTCATCCACCACACACTACTGGATACTGAGCCATCCACCACACACTACAGGATACTGAGTAGTCCACCCTGCACTACAGGACGCTGAGACATCCACCACACACTACAAGATACTGAGTCGTCCACCCCACACTACAGGACGCTGAATCATCCGCCACACACTACCGGATACTGAGCCGTCCACCCCACACTACGGGATACTGAGTAGTCCACCCCACACTACGGGATACTGAGTAGTCCACCCTGCACTACAGGACGCTGAGTCATCCATCCCACACTACAGGACGCTGAGTCGTCCACCCTGCACTACATCATACTGAGTTGTCCACTACACACCACATGATACTGAGTCGTCCACCCACACCACAGAACACTGAGCCATGCACCCCGCACTACAGGATACTGAACTGTCTACCACGCACTACATGATACTGAGTCCTCCACCCACACTACAGAACACTAAGCCGTCCACCCCACACTACAGGGTACTGAGCTATCTACCAGGCACTACAGGATAATGAACCGTCTACCACGCACTACATGATACTGAGTCCTCCACCCACATAACAGAACACTAAGCTATCCACACCACACTACAGCATACTGAGCTGTCTACCACACACTACAGGATACTGAGTCGTCCACCACACACTACATTATACTGAGCCATCCTTCTGAAATTGGTGGGCTGGAGTTCACTTACAGTGAAATCTGGTGCAGTCCACTGCAGGTGTGGAGGCTGGCTGCTCCCGGTGCTGCGTGCCGGTTTGCCTGGTTCAGTTTGTAATGTGACTGCTCTGACTTATCGCGTTACTTTCTATTCCATATGTTTTCTATGTTTTGGCTGTTTAGACAGGAAATGTAATAAATGAATAACGGGTGTCTGTTTAAATGTATCTGTTTTTTATTGTCTTCACCCTCATCATTTATTATTGTGAAAATAACTTACCTATTTTAATAAGTAAATCATAAGAACTGATGATCAACTGATGATAATTTAATTCAGGTGAATTCATTACTTTGTCAGGTCAGTGGTACCAAACAAATGTGGCTCATTGTCTGAGACGGTTCGGTTGACTGTTCTTTACACTGTGCGGAAAGACAGACACCTCTGTTCACCTCTCCAGTTAATGAAAGTGATGTAATCCGGGGCGTCTGCTACAAGCATCCGAAGGTTACGGAGAGAGTCATGGAAAGTTAATTGAGCTGTCCAGCGGTGAGGTGAGCTGCTCACAGTGCTGTGTGCCTAATAGGGATGTTCATGTCTGACCTCACACTTCAATTTGATTAAACTTCCTGATTCAATGATTCCATGCATCATGAAATTTCATATTTCAGCACGGTCCGGTTTGACTCATTCGGTTGTTGAAATGTAAACAAAGTTATGGGAAATAGTTCACTGCAGAGAAACTTGATGACTTGACTTGGTGGTGAGCCAGGGGTCTACAGTGTCTACAACACATACAGTGTACAGCCATTTTATTTAATATCCCAAGTGACCAGTGAACCTATGTGTGTCTTCTGAGGTTTTATATAGTATATGGTGTAAATAATGGCAAAGTAATGGTAAATCTGAGCATGCCTGATAAGTTTCATTGGGGACTTTGTTTCCATAAACATGTTTATATATGTCTCCTCTCAGCATTTATCTATCAGCAAAAAAAACTTATTTTTACCAAAACCTCCAAACTTTTGTTAATGAATGTCTCAGGTATTAGTGTTTTCATAACCACCCTATATAATAACTTTCTGTGAGGGAGCTTTTAGAGACTCTAAAAATGCTTTGGACGTCTGGTTCCTGTTGCCACCGCTGTGACTCGGTAAGTTTCTCCAAAATTAGGCATTCCAGATCAAAAATCTCAGAACGGCGATCGAAATGTACCGAAATATTGAAAAATCTGTGGAAATATATTCACTGAATGTGACCCAAATGTGACAGAAGGAACTATTTATCTAAGTATTTATTTAACCCTAAACCAAGTTATGGGTTTTTATGTTTAAAAATGATTTTTATGTTTTAGTTTGGAGGGCATACTCTATTGAATACGATTATCATCAGTTATACTTGGTCATAACTTTACCAAAACAATGCAACTGAATTTCCACCGTCAGATCAATGTGTTTTGAGTGGCTAGTGACTGGTGGTGGATAAATTAATTAAAGAAAGAAATATAATTTTATGATATTATAAATGATATGGTAAACAGTACTTCAGGGTTCTTCCGGTCCTTACTATTATAGTTCTTGTCACATGTGGGATATGGACGTGCGTGTGTATGTTATTTCCTGACTTATGGATGTACTCTACTTTGTTGTGCTGCGATGGTCACCTGCTCCCAGTGCCTCACACGCACTCCCCTGTGTTAACGTCCACCCTGAGTAGAGCGGGGCATGGTAGATGCCACCGGAGCTCTCCACGGGGCTGGCGTATGGTACTCCCCGGCACTCCGATTGTTAAAGGTGGGGACTGTCCTCAGGTATGGTGTCATACCACCAGCCCCACTGGCCATCACTTTGCCTGACATTCCACTCCATTATCCACCCTTACGTTCTACCTGCTATATTGTAGGACTGCACAATCAACCATGGTTCTTTCCTCATGATAGTTGAGATTTCTGGTGCTCTACAGTTCTGCAAAAAGTCAGTCAAAGAAGCCCTGTACCTTAAGACCTTAATTACCTTCTGCCAAAAGAGTAGCCATCTGTGTTCTGCAGTATTGCTTGTTTTGCAAAATTCTGAATTTGTTATAGAACTGCTCTCAAATCCTTCTTTAGAATCTGAGCAAACAGGCTGCAGGTCATTATCTCACAGAACTTATCTTTCCAAACTTAGTAATACACAGTCATAGCAGAATATTATGACCACCTGCCTAATAGCAGGAATGAACACCTTAAGATTGTGTGGTTGTGGGTCAGCACAGTGAACCTGGATTGAGATTGGGCAAGTTATCTGGCCTGGCAAGGGCACCAAAGTCACTGTCGTGCTCCCCTAATCACTTATGCACCACAACTTGTGCACTGGGCTGGGGCATTATCCTGTTGATAGGTACTGACAAAATCAGGGAAGACCATCAACATGTACGGGTACACATGATCTGCTAGGACTGCCCGTTGGGATTCAGAGACTTATGCAGTCCAGGAAAACATCCCCTAGATATGTACACTGCCGCCACCACCCTGCTTTTAGCCCACAGTTGTCCCATGGAGGTGGTTCTCATGTGTTACACCGTCAATCCACTTGTACAAACCTTGATTTATCCTAGAAGACAACGTTTTTCCAATTCTCCAGTGTCCAATTACGGACTCCCATTGGCGCCTTAACCATGCCCAGGCGTAAAAGTGTTCGCTTCGTGATGATCCCTGACACTTTCCTCAGTGCTCCTGTGTTCACTGTAAAGAGGTTAACTGGTCCCATGTGGTGCATCAATTGCTCTCTACCACTCCCTGGAGAGGCCCTCTGGCATCAGTGGCCCATGGGGCATCACTGTTATGCCGGTGGGAGGCACTCAATTTGCAAGAAGTTCATTCCCGGTTCATTTTCACCACGGAGGCTCTAGAATATTCCGTGAAGTTAGTGATTTATGAGATGTTACCCCTATGATGCCCTTTTTGGACATCAGTCAAATGGCATCCTTTGCCCTTGCTTTATTTATACATGTAGCGCCATCTGTCATGTCCCGGGCCAAGTTCATTCCAAACCAGGGGTGGTCATAATATTCTGAGATGACTGTGTAGTTATCTAAAGTGGAAAGCGAGCAACGAGTCATTGTGAAAACAAAAAAAACCCACTTGTCCACAAATCAGAAATTGTTGGATCGTTTCATCACAATTACATCACAGTAGTGAAACTGTCATGATATGAATTCTCATATTCTAGAACATGAAGTGCATCGTAACCAAAAAGGTTCCTTTCTGTTTATTTGCAGTCTATTTGATAAAAGAAGAACTTTTAGATAGCTAGACTCTAGAACCCAGCTAGACAGCTAGAACCCTGAAACTTGGCAGAACTGTAGAACCTATATAGAAATACTGCTTTTGTGATTTTGGGATCAATCCCATGTACATTTTTCATACTATGTTTGTTTACACTATGTTTGTTGGTTTTGCTATTGTTTATTAGAAAATATATGTGGGGAATTTTAAGATTCAAGTATATATGCCATGTATATATAGCATTAACCTGGGATTTCATAGTGATGACACTGTCGACTTTTAGTTTGTTCACAAACATTCCTGTTCTGGTTGTTTTACTGATTATTATGATTGTGGTTGATTGTGCAGTCCTAATATACTGCCTTGCCATGTTTATTCCCATTCCTAGTAAACCATTTTTATACCATTTATACCATATATACCATTTATGGTTGAATACTCAATATGTCATACCACTACCAGATGCTTTACGTACATATGTTTTAAGATTTATTCTGCTATATATCTACAATTTATACCAATTTTGTGTTGTTTTAGCTTCCCAATCTCCAAACCCAGGTAATTAAACATTGATGACCTGGCTGTCCATGTGCCTTTCATCAAAAACAGACCAATTTTTTTTAACCCTTAGAAGTCTAAAGTCAACAGTTCTGAGAAATTATCATAATAATCAAAATAATGATCATTCAGTTAATAAGCATCAATGGCAAAAATGCAAACGGAAACTTCTAAGGGTTAAACCACTACCCACCTCTAAAACCCATCTCTAAGTTAATAACATAAGCTTCTGCCTCTGATTTATATCACCAGGACATTGTAAATAATAAAAAGCCATCAGTGCTGTCATAAGAAAACCTTGCATTAGGGAAGCAGATTTGTCTATAATGTGTTCATATTTGTGTATCATATTGACCAAATTATTAATGTTTCAGCATCTAGAGTGAAGGGTCTTCAGTTCAAGATTGACAGAGGTTTTCTTAGGACAGTGGCATTAGCATAGCAATGGTCATGTATTTTGAGAGCCGTGTTGGGGGTCCTATGATACACCTCTACATTCCACATGATTTCAGATGTCTATTTACGTTATCGTTTCTTTTATGAACAATTGAATGCATATTGGCCATTCTGGTAAAGCAATGTAGCACATTTATGGAACCTGTGATGCTTTATCTGCCCCGCTTTCGCAATGGTTATGAAATGCTGCAACACTCATCCTTACCCTGTTTACTCAAAAACGCATCCTTCGTGTTTCTCCAAGGTCTCTTCATTCATACATTCAGGCTTGGGGTTCACCATTCCGCATCTCGCCTCTAACTCCTGCTCCTCTAGACTTCTGATAGATGCCTCGGCAAGGTTGAATTAGGTTGTCCAGAGATGTAAAATAACATATTACATTGAAATTCAAATGATTACTGGAATTTTGGAAGTTGAAAGTTGAAGGTTTATACATTTGTGCCATAATAGAAAAGTGTGATAGTAGAGGTTCAACAGAGCTTGCCACTACAGATGTCTTGTCAAGGTTCCCATGAAGTTGTATTAAGATGTTAAGTTGACATTGTCAGTGATTTTAATATTCTCACAGTTTAATATTCCTATTTATTTAAAGGTTTCGGAAGTTGTAGCAAAAAATATGCTGGCAAAGGTTCAAAGAAATACTAGTTTTTATGGTTACTTCGTTAACGTGGCGGGATTGAAAGCCACTTTGAGTGTACGTGACTACCATAAGGGTCAGTTTAGCTGTTAGATATTTCACAACTTTTAGTAAACATAAAGCCAGATTAGATTAGAATCATGACAGGAGTTCCTATTTCTTATATCTCCATCATCTACAAAAAAAGCTTTTATCAGCTTGAGTATGTCCCTGTTTATTGGATGTTCATGTCTTTCTGCATTTTGGCTGCATCTTCATGATCAGTAACACTCATTAGCACCTCAGCATGCCAATCAAGTTGAGCTGTGCTTGACGAACTGGGATCAGATACTTTGCTGTTAACCTCTTGAACCCTAAACACATCATTTAGCTGTTAGTCTGTTAAATTGCTGGCAACACGTTAGTGAAGGGTGGCCACATGGCATCCGCAACTGACATTTATACGGGCTGATTCCAACAAGCATCAGTGGTCACCCTGGAAAGTGTTATGACGTGTGCCTGACGCCAGTTGGAAACACCTTTATGAATGCTTGAATAGGTTTATGACAGATGTCAAGTAGCTCTATGAAAGCTAACTGGTAGCTATGTGGCTATTAAGTTATGTGGTTACAAGAGTGAAGGGCCGCACTATGGTTTAAGAGGTTGAACATTCAGTTTGCTGTGGAAGCGTAGCTGCCTAACTGACTATACCTGTATGTCCGAATCAGATATAAATGCTCAGGCAAGGAAGCTTCAGAGGAACCGCGCTAAGGGAACGATGACCCTCCAGCATGGGTCGTCCTTCTGCCGCAGCCTCAGCGAAACCAGCCTCAACCTGGTGGGACTGCCCGGGGAGGAGCCCAAGCGCTACTACTCCACTCTGCCCGGACCGGTCCGAGCACGCTCCGCACGAGATGCGGAAGTCCGTAAGGAGCGAGATGGGGGCGGGGTCAAGCACTCCCTTTACCACTCACCTCATCTGCTGCTCCTGCAAGGCTACAATCGACAAGTGAGTGAATGCTTGGTAATGGGATTCGATCAGCCAGAAAGCTCACATCACCAGCTTATAACTAGCAATGTGTGTGGATGGTGTTGGGCTACTACTAAGTGTATCACATGAACTATTTATATCTACTTGGATGGATCAGTGCCAGCTTGCCTTGTTTGTTTGGTGTCAGGGAGTGTACTGGCCAGTGATACATCACAGCTTCGTAGCATGGGTAACATAGGAATTGGCCAAGTTTATCTCTTGTACTTACAACTTTAGCAGCCGCTGTAATGAGCTTCCTTGTGGTAAACTTGGAATCGAATTGGAGTATATTGAAGTTTACCAGAACGCTCAGTTACCATCATTAATCCCCTGAATCGACTGGGCCAAGTTTCCTAGAAGGATCTCGGTGTTGAAACTAGTAGAGTTTGATAGTTCAGTGTGATGTTTGGGGTAATATTTCAGAATCATTTTTGTGCCAAGATGCTTTTGGGAAACCCAGGACAAACTGAACATCATGGTGATGTTGACCACAGCTGGCTAATAATTTGACTTTTTTGCGCAGTTAGGTTCACAACATGGAAAAGTTGGGGTAATAAGAACACACAAGACTGCCATTATGCTAGCATGTACATGTAACTACATTTACATTTATGGCATTTAGCTGACGCTCTTATCCAGAGCAACTTACAAGGTTCATCATATTACAAATAGGCCAATGTAGTGTTAGGAGTCTTGCCCAAGGATTCTTATTGGTGTAGCACAGCATAGTCACCTAGAGCAGGAATCAAACCCCAGTCTCCCACATGGAGGGTAAGCTCCCTGGCGGGTAATGGTCTTATCCGTTGAGCCACACCAACCACCATAACTATAGGAAGTAAACTTAGGCCAACCTAGCCAGTGAATGTCTGGTCCTGGTAGTTCACAGCTTTGGTGACTGGCTGCTCGTGTTATCACATCACCCATGAGGTTAGGCAAAGTTAATTCCATCTGACTGATGGGGTTTAAGCAAAAAATCCTGATCTAAAACAGTTATTTCCATAACTGATGGTCTGCCATCTACCGGTAGACTTCTAGCCACTTGGTCAACTTATCATGGCAGGCTAGAAGGAAATGTTGTCCTGAAAAAGCTAACTTGCTGTAGAACACTAGGGTTTGCAATGCTACTCCACCTACGACTAGAACCAAGAAGCTTTGTAGGGTTGTAGACCCTATACTCTAAGAGGTTGCTTGTGGGATATTATACCAATAACCTGGGATAGTAATGCCACAGACTGGCAACATTTTAGCAACCATCAAACAACCAATAAACAAAGCCCTAACAACAAGCCAGAGTATCGCAGCTACCCTATACGCACACCATAGCAAACACCTGGAATCGCTATATAACTCCAATTAAGACATCCAAACCAATCAACAGTGTTCTGCAACTGCTTTAACCTTTGTTGTGAGGCCCAACTACAGTTGTTTCACCACCATTCCCTCTGTCATCGATTGTTAGGACTAAATGTGCTTGTTTACCTGCAGGACTGCCTTGTATACCTGCTAAACAGAGAGCAGCACACAGTCGGTCAGGAGACGGCATCTGCACGACCAAACATCTGCCTGTCCTCTCCAGATATTCTGCCGCTTCACTGCCGCATCCGTCGCGCTCCGCCCCGGCGCTCCTCCTCTTCCTCTTCATCCTCTTCCTCAGACCCACGGCTACTGCTGGAGCCGGTTGCTCACGGCAACGTTTTGGTCAACTTCAGCCGTATAGAGCATCCCACACCGCTCCGGCACGGAGACTTGCTTTCCTTTGGTGCTCATTACATCTTCCTGTACAAAGACCCACTGAGTGCAAAACCACTTCCTGCCCAGGCCCTCACCAGACTGCGAGCTCTCGCGAGACTCTATGACAGTGAATCAGGGGGTGAGAAAGGGGAGGCATGTCGCATGTGTGGGAGCATCCTTCGGGAGCCCGGCGGGTCCTCCCGGCGCAATTCCAAGGCTCCACTGCGGACCCCGCAGAAGAGGAAGCTGGCGCTGGAGTATGAGCGGGCTCATGAGGATGCACTGGTAAACCGAGTGATTACGCTAATCGAGCCAAGTGGAGACGACCACAAGTTGACTCCGGCCTACCTGCTCTGTCTATGCATCAAACACTCGGCCAACACGTTCCCTCCAGGCAGCTTTGGGAAACTGCTGCTGAAAGTCGCCAAGAAGATTCAGACCATTGCGTGGGTTAGTGCTCTATTATTGTCTCTCCTATAATACATTGTGCATCTTTGTTTTTGATGTTGAACTGTTGTTGTATAACAATTCAATTCAACTGATCTGTCAACCAATCTGACCAATCAACAAATCTAAATTTCCCACAGTCCCTTATTATGGTCCCTTGACTGTAAAGTTCCACTGAAGGGTGATCTTAATGTTACAGCTTCCAACATTGCGGCAGCCCTGGAACATCCTTTCCTGTTGTGGCTTGACCGTGCCCTTGTCTATAAAGACTGCTGTAAAGACTCGCTGTAGAGCCCTGCAACCTGCCCTGACCCCAACCCCACTGAACACCTTTGGGGTGAATTGAACACCTGGCCTCACAAAATGCTCTTTTGACTGAACGGGTCCTCAAAGTCTTGTGGGTGAAGACCTTTTCAGATGACTGGAGGCTGTTTTAGCCGCAAAGGAAGGCCAACTGCCCATGATTTTGGAGGAATGAAAAACACTTATACACACACACACTAACTATGCTTTTTGAAGTTGCACAGATAGTTGCACCCAGAGGGAATCAACCAACAGGAATGAAACTTGGTGGGTAGGTTTGACATTTAGAGACATGCGAATGATTCAAGTTTCACTCTCGGCCGCGCATGTGACGTAAGCAAGGCTGTGCCTGACTGACCCAACAGCCAAAATTGCAGATGTGCAGTGAGCAGTGATGCCCTTCATGAGTCATCCTGTTAGTGCAGCACCATTGGCAGACGGCTGCACGATGCGGGACTGCATGCACACAGACCGTAATGATGACTGTCCTTAACACCACGTCACCGTCACCAAAGACTGCAATGGTGTCGTGCCAGACTGTCGTGGGGTGACTCAGAACGGCAGTGACGAGTCCTGCTTTTGTCTTGGTGGAGACGACCAATGAATCCGTGTGTGGAGGCACAGTGGTCAGCACCGACAACGGTTTGTTGTCACACGTCACATGTCCAGAAGACCTGGTGTCACTCCACCTCCACCCTTACTGCAAAATCTGCAGGAACTGTGTGAGAATATTCAAGCTGCATGGGATCGATTATCACAGGACGCCATTAGGAACCTCTACAACTCCATGACGGGACGCCTGTTTCGTGTTGCATTAGCAAACATGGCGGCCCCACACCATACTGAGAGACACTACTTCCCAATACCACTGCAATCCCACACTTCCTCCTGAGTGCAACTATTCTTTTGGTGATGAGTGTAGATGTGATGGTCAGGTGTCTATAAACTATATGCCATTTTGTGTATTTTGTGTATTTATACAATAAGATAATGAGCTCTACAACATTAACTCTGCACCCCCCCCCCCGCCACAACAAGCTTTAACGGCAGAATTCTATTGATGTGTGCAGCCATGTGTGTGCATATTGAGTACTTTGCCCAGCTGCCTCATGTATAAAATGAAATTTGTTCAAAGACAAAACGAGCAGAAGGGGGGGCCCGAATCTCCTCTGTGAAGNGTCCAGAAGACCTGGTGTCACTCCACCTCCACCCTTACTGCAAAATCTGCAGGAACTGTGTGAGGATATTCAAGCTGCATGGGATGGATTATCACAGGACGCCATTAGGAACCTCTACAACTCCATGACGGGACGCCTGTTTCGTGTTGCATTAGCAAACATGGCGGCCCCTACGCCATACTGAGAGACACTACTTCCCAATAGCACTGCAATCCCACACGTCCTCCTGAGTGCAACTATTCTTTTGGTGATGAGTGTAGATGTGATGGTCAGGTGTCTATAAACTATATGCCATTTTGTGTATTTTGTGTATTTATACAATAAGATAATGAGCTCTACAACATTTTTTTTTTTTTTTTTTTTTTTTTTTTTTAAGCTTTAACGGCAGAATTCTATTGATGTGTGCAGCCATGTGTGTGCATATTGAGTACTTTGCCCAGCTGCCTCATGTATAAAATGAAATTTGTTCAAAGACAAAACGAGCAGAAGGGGGGGCCCGAATCTCCTCTGTGAAGGTCATAACGCCACCTTACACGGCCTCCTGTCTTTGTTCGCCCCCAGCTCAACATTTACCTTTGCAGAGAGGCTGCCTGAGCAGCAGAGGAGGAGGGGCGCTGTGTAATTTGGGAATCTCCCACCAAGCGAGCGTATATGACACCAGGCCGAAACGTTTAATGACGGCTTCAGACCCTCTCCCTTAACTGATTAATTATTAAAATCCAATTACAGAAGGTCAGCCTTGCTCAGCCTGAATATTAACAGAGTAGACGAGGAGAACGAGATGGGCACGGGAGCAGAGAGAAAGGATGAGACAAGGGAGGAGGGAGGACAGATCGTGTTGAGGTATATTGTACCCTCCACGTGAGGCCATTGAAATTCTGATGACACTAATTGCAGTGTCTGTGTGTGTGTGTGTGTGTGTGTGTGTCGCAGGAGAAGACAAAGGAATTGGCACAGAAGCAAGCTCAGCAGTGAGTATCATATTCCACCTTGTAGCAGTCCCTGAGTCTTTGTGTGGGTGCGATCACATGTGTCATTGCAGACTCTATTTCTGTGTGGTTAGACTCCAGTGGACCCCCGATGGCCTTGTATGATATTCTGTGTCATTTCTTGTGTTTAATATGCAGAAGGCACTGCAGAATGTCCTACACTAACCCTGCTTATTTATATTTGTGTGTGTGTGTGTGTGTGTGTGTGTGTGCGCGCATATACAATGCAGTCAGGACCCAGCCTCGCTGTCTCTGCTGAGCATCTCTGACCTTGTACCAGACCTCCAGTTCATTTTCTTCTGGATGTCAAACGCCATTGAGATCCTGTACTTCATCCAGCAGAAGTCTCCTTCATACATGCAGAGTATTGAAATGATGGACAACAAAGGTACACAAACATGCACACACACACACACACACACACACACATAAACACATATACACACACACGCAAACACACATATATACACACACACACACACACACACACACACACACTTATACACACACACACACACACACAAACACACATATATACACACACACACATATACACACACGCATGTATACACACACACACCTACACATGCACTTATACACACACACACAAACACACTTATAGACACATGTACACACACAAACACACATGTTTATACACACACACGTATACACACACGCATTTATACACACACACACACACACACTTACACATGCACTTATACACACACACACAAACACACTTATACACACATGCACACACACACAAACACACACGTATACACAAACGCATATACACACACACACGTATACACACACATACAAACACACATGTATACACACACACACACACACACACACACACAAACACACATACACACACATATACACAAACGCATATACACACACATGTACACACACACTTATACACACATGTACACACACACATTTACACAAACGCATATACACACATGTACACACACACACACACACACACACACTTATACACACATACACACACACACAGACACACACGTATACACACATGTATACACACACACACACGTATACACACACGTATACACACACTTATACACACACATATACACACACATATACACAAACACTTATACACACACAACCTAACCTTTATTATACATTAACCCGAACACTAACCTTAACTATGCCCAAAACTTAACATTAGCTATACCCTAACCTTAACCTTAAGTTACCCCTACCACTAACACTAACCTTAACTATACCCTAACCCTAACCTTACCCTAATCCTAACCTTAACCTTAGCTATACCCTTACCTTAACCTTAACTATTCCCTAACCTTAACCTTATCCTAACCCTAACTTTACCCTAACATTAACCTATCCTAACACTAACACTAACCTTAACTGCACCCTAACCTTAACCTTAACCTACCCTAACTATATCCTAACTTTAATATCAACCTTGCCCTAACCCAGCTAGCAAATAGAAACATACAGGCTGGTTTCATTTTGCCAAAAAACACCTTGATGAGAAGTGGAACGTTTCAGAAGACCGGGCTCAGGTTACATCTTACATACAAACATTCCACATTAAGAACATCATATGCAGTGAAACATGATGGTGGCAGTGTGGATAAATTTTGCTTCTTCAGGGGCTGGACAACTAGCTGTAACGGAACCAGAAGATCCTGCAGAAGAATTAGCCCATGATCTAAAGGCTCAGGCTCATTTGGATAATGCAGCAAGAAAGCAATCTCCAAAGCACAAGAGCAAGTCCATCTCTGAATGCCTTAAAAGAAACAAGTGGCCTACTTAAAGTCATGAGTCGAGCCCCATTGAGATGCTGGGGAAGGACCTTGAAAGGTCAGCTCATGCTGGAAAGCCCCCCAGTGGTGCTGAATTAATAGCCATATGGAAGACTGATCTCCAGTTATAGTAAGCATAGTTTATGAGGTTTGGAAATCACTTACAAATTTGACAAAAATCAGGATTCATAAACACTGATTCTTGGGGGTAATTTGTCAGCTCCATCCATAATTTGCTTCTGAGTTTGTTCATACATTTATTCGGCTTTACATTTCGCAGCTGGATCTAAAGAATCTCTCCTCTCTGCAACCATATCAGCCAACGAAGAAGCCATGACCATCCTGGAGGAGGTGATCATGTACACTTTTCAACAGTGCGTCTATTACATCACTAAGGTAAAGCAGTGCGTGTGGGTTATGATCATGTTATTACAACTAGTTGTCGTTGTGATTCTGAAGGAATCTTCACCAGAATGCAGCTTTCAATGCAGTTCCTGTCAGTTTAGAGCCCCAGTTACTGGACATCACTTCCAAGTTCTACAGCAGTTGAAAGGCTTTCTGAAATGAGCTCCATTGATTGGCTTGTCTATTTATATATTTGCAAGGCTGACGTTTCTGTGAAATGTGTATAGGTTGCATTTCTCTGTTTTATCTAAGTAGAAGTTGCCTGCTGTGAGGATTCTGGAGGCTAATTAGCTGAGCTAGATGGCGAGATATGCCAGCCTACTTGCAAGAGCAACAATATTTTATGAAACAAGCTAATACAAATTCGGAGAATATTATCTTCAGCAGTGTGCGTCTGAGAAAATGATGTACTCCGTGGCCAAAAGTATGCGGCCACCTCTCCTAATTACTGACTTCAGGTGTGTCAGTCACAGTCATTGCTAACAATTCAGGGACTTACGTGTTTAAACATGGCACTGCAATAGGTGGCCACCATTCCTACAAGTCATTGCTACAATCATGAAGTGGAAGCACCTAGGAGCAGCAACAGCTTAGCTATGAAGCTGTAGACCACAAAGTCATTTTGCAGGGCCGCCAAGTGCTGAAGCTCTTCCGCTATTCCACCGCATGGTCTATCTCGGCTCAACTCGAATCTGCTCTCTTTTGGTACCAGCTACTTCAATAACTCAGACAAAAAATTAGTCACATGTGACTGAAACATATCGAATAGGATGTAATACCTCCACCAGCATCTGTCAGAAACAAAGAACTCGGACCGCGGTGAGCAAGCTAAAGAGCAAGTTCGTTTTATTAAACAATAGGACAGTCGAACCAAGCAGCAAAACACGAAACAACTTGAAAAGGGAGAGGCGATAAACAAAGTCAGAGGCAGGCAGAGGTCAGAAACTGGAAATAGCAGTCAGCGAGGCGAACAGAGCAGAAGGGCTAGGCGAGATACAGAGTATAGGAGACGAAAGAGAGGATCAGAGCCGGAGAAACACAGCGAACTAAGCCAGAAGGGGAGAAAGCCAAAAGGGGTAGTCAAGGACGAAAACCAGGAAGGTCGTAACCAGGAAGTAATCAAAGAAGTAAGAACGCTTAGATATGCCAAACTAGGTTTTGGCAAAACTTCGCAATGGTGTTGTGATAGAGAGGGGTTTATATACTGGACTAAAGTGGGTAAATTAGGGACAGCTGGGGCTAGAACTCAGGTGACCTAGAGCGGATCTGGTTGGGCGGCTGGGGACATGTGGGTGTGACGTCATCGAGCGAAGCCCTCTGGGAAGTGGAGTCCGGAGGACCGAAGGAGCCGGGAATACCTGGAAGCATGACAGCATCAATAACAGTTGTGATTGGATTTGGCATGGACTGGACAGGTTTCTGGATGTAGGCCACATCAATGTTCAGACTCTCTTGCATCAAAGAATTGTGCAGTTGGTCCAGATTTGGTGGATGCCTTCCCTGGAACAATTCCGAGGAGAATTTCCTGTAGACTGGGATTTTACCCACTGCTGGTAGACCAGTATGACCATACGCTTCCATACACCTGCAGATTCAGCTACTTCCTTCACACTATGGTCTTTGGCACGCCCAAATACAATCACTCCTTTTTGATTGTATTCAATCGCAGGAGCTGTGGGTACTAGATTAGTTCTGGGTCTTTCATCTCAAACACATTGCAAAGAGCTCCATCACTACAGAGAGCACAGTTCCACTGATCCAAAGCCTAATGCTGCGGGCATTATACCCCTCTCGCTGATGTTTGGAATTAGGCATGGGGGCCTTAAGCTTGCTTGTGTGCAGCTGATCTGAGCTCTGTGTTCCTCTGGCAGTGCTTTTCTATGGGGATATACTTTTAGACTGTGTATGTTATGTTAAGACACCAGTGCACATACACATGTTTGTATGGGCGTTTTGATGTCCATGTGTGATTGCTCACTCTTTTTCCCGCAGTCCCTGTATGTGGTCTTGCCAGCCGTGCTGGACTGCAACCCGTTTGGAGGCGACTCGTCCTCGGAGCCGTGCCGGCGGGCTGCGGGGGTCTGCGTCTGCACCGTGTGTGTGATGCCAGAGGCGGTGAGGAGGGTGGTGAGCGTCTTCCAGACCACTGCAGACCTCCTGCAGCAGTACCAGGTTCATGCGGAGATCCAGAGCCAGATGTTCGCTTACCTCTTCTTCTTCACCAACGCCTCCCTCTTCAACCTGTTCATCGATAAAGGTGCAAAGTCAGATGCTTCATATTAGGTACACCTCCTTGTATCTCCTCTCAGCTCCACTGACCATATAGGAGCACTCTGTAGTTCTACAGGTACAGACTGTAGTCCATCTGTTTCTCTGTATACTCTATTACCATGTTCTTCAATGGTCAGGACCCCCACAGGACCACCACAGAGCAGGTATTATGGGTGGTGAATCATTCTCAGCACTACAGTGTGTTAGTGTGTGTTGGGCTGGTGTGTCCACTCTATTAGACACTCCTACCTTGCTGGTCCACCTTGTAGATGTACAGTCAGAGACGATAGCTCATCTGCTGCTGCACAGTGCAGTGTCGGTCATCCTCTACAGGACGCTGCCCGCAGGATGCTGCCCGCAGGACTCTACCCATAGGATGCTGCCCACAGGACGCTGGCCACCGGTTGCCGTTGGCTCGATAGTTTTGGTTGGTGGACGATTCTCAGTCTAGCAGTGACACTGAGGTGTCCAGCAGCACTGCTGTGTCTGATCCACTCACACCAGCACAACACACACTACAGTACTGAGAATGATCCACCACCCACATAATACCTGCTCTGTGGTGGTCCTGTGGGGGTCCTGACCATTGAAGAACAGGTTAATAAACGACACAGAGAAACAAATGGACAACAGTCTGTAGCTGTAGAACTACAGAGTGCTCCTATATGGTAAGTGGAGCTGATAACATGGACAGTTTAGAGTGTAGATACAAGGAGGTGGTCTTAATGTTGTGATATGACCATGTATATGTATCATACAGCACCTCCTGTCTAAGTGTGTTACAGTGTAAGTTTGTTCCCAGAAGATTCCGGCAGGGAATTCCTTAGATTTGTATGTAGCACAGTAACAGCAGATGCAGATCAGACCCAGTGTTTCACCAGGTGTGATGGGACTGCGGAGAAACAGTCTCCACACCTATATGCCTGTGTTCCTCTACTTTCCTCAGACTTTCGCTCTTTGCCTTTCAAACCACGTCCTTCGTATAGACTCTCACAGCTCTGCACATGCACTCACACTTGCCAGGCCATGTCTGCGCTGTCGTACGTCTTCATTAAGCACGAGGACAGCAGCTGCTTCCATGGCAACTGTCAGAGAGAGAGAGAGATAGAGTGAGACGGCGAGGGAGCGAGAACGGGAGCGAGAGGGCAGGTAGAGGAAGAGACGGACGGGAATGGAATGAGAAAGTGAAAGATGCAGGGCAGGAGGGAGAGTGATGAGCTGCGGGGTGTTGTAGCCTGCCCTCTAGTGTCTCTTTCCACACTAGACTGGACTCAATGAAACTCAGGACGGCTAGTAACGCAGACACACAGTGGCTTCTGTATGTATGTGTCATATGAAAACCCAGAATTATTTTTGCTGATAGTTCTCCTATGTAAATGAGCACTGTGACCAATAGAAACGCTCCAAAATGACTTCAAATGAAAGTGTATGGTAACACGTCCTATGAATCCTCTATGATGCATTATAAATAGCATACATAGCATACATAATACCTTGTATATCCTTGCTGTCCAGTGATAAATATGCATCCATTTTTCTCGATTTGAGCACAGCAGCAGGTGTTTACACTGTGTGGGAATTTCATGATTAATGGCCCCGCAGAAATGGCCCAAAACTGCTCGGTAAAAAGTCTGGTTCCATTGACTTCGAATTAAATGAGCTTTTTGGCCTCTCCTGTAAATTTGCCATTTTGGAGATACTTCTTTGGACAGTGACGATATGTAGTTTACTATCCAACACCACCAAGTGAACCATGATGTTTCCATTCTCATGCTTATTCTCACATTCTTAGCCTTATTTTAGTGGCATCTCAGCGTTAGGAAGAGTACAGGCTGCCTCCTTATGAATGGTATGCAAGTCCCAAATAATCATCCAGTCATTTCTTAACACCTAATAAAATAATGTGAATTCCAAATATGGAGCTATACTTAACACTACTAGTCTGTTTATAACAGCTTCCATGAGTTACACTACCAGCCAACATGTCAGACAAAACTAAGAGGATGTTGTTGGTGATCTTAAATACTCTACAGTCTTACACTTAACAGCTCCAACTGATGAGAGTCTGATCCAGTACAGATCCTGATATACCACATATACTCTTGATGTACCACAGTATGATATTTCTCCATATCTCCACCTCTAATATAGATTTAGTTTAGTTTTACTGCACAGTGTAAAAGCTCTAGTTCCTCTTTCAGTTTAGTGAATATTCATGAGGGACCGACCAATAGAATTGCTCCAAACCTGCCTAGAAATAAACCTTGTTCTATCAGCCTCCACTGCAGGTTCATCCTCCTGTAAAGCTCCATTCTGGAGGTGTTTAAGGTGGACTGTTTATAGTTTGAAGACTTTACTTTCATTGTACAGTAAAGCATTAAGACAAACATGTGGAGAACCTTCTATGGGGATCCATGTCTAAACCTATGACAGGTAGTGTATATGGATTCCATTCATGCCTTAATATACAAAACACTAATGATTACTGTATATCACAGTACATACTATATACTTACTATATATACCTAACTTCAGTGCAACTGATCCTATCAGATCTGATTACATTTGCAAGTGGAAATAAAGCATGACTATGTGAGAAAAGACTATTTAAAGTCATAAAACAGCACGATTAATATCATTTTGATTGAATTTGAACTTACTAGAGCTGTTTTTTTGCCAGCTAACCCAGCTTCATTTGTCACGTTGCGGAATTACATCACTAACTTCCCCTTTTTAAAGGGCAGCCCCGTGGCATATGTTTTGCGTGGATGTGTGTGCGAGCGGGTGAGCGTGTCTGTGGGGAGAGGGCACTGTCAGGCAGCGATTATTTCTCCAGACGTCTATAATCCTCTTTGTGTGTCATAACAGACAGAGAGGATCAGAGCTGTGCTTAAGCGCACACATGCACACACACATACACACACACACACGTACGCACAGATGTACACACAGTGGCACTAGTGCATTTGGCTGTTGTAACACGATGTGTCTTCAGGCCAAGCATACTAAACATCTCTGTAGCAGGCAGAGGTAGGCGGCCTCTCAGTGACCCCATGAGCTGCAGTACAAATTAGAGACACTACAGAGTACATGGTGCAATCGAGTGCATTAGAGAAACGGAGCCCGAAGGGTCCGGAGTTTTCATGTCCTCCAAATTAGAGATACTGTAGAGTGCATGGTGCAATCGAGTGCATTAGAGATCCGGATTCCAGAGGGTCCAGAGTTCTCATGTTCTCCAAATTAGAGATACTGTAGAGTGCATGGTGCAATCGAGTGCATTAGAGATCCTCATGCACTCGAGCTCATGAATAATCAGATACGCTTTGCTCTGATTGGCTGGTTTACAGTGAGACGCCGCCCACAATGAAAGTGTCAGTTTAAGATGATCTGCTTCAACCGGCAAACACGGATACAATCACACAGCATAGCTGCTACTTACAGGCTGCTGTTTGGGTGGTGGGGTTGTCTCTTCAGTGTTAAACCCGGGGCTCCATATTGTGCATCTAGGGGCCCCCATTCCTGTCTTTTGCTAGGAATTCCAGAGTCACCCCTGATAAGTATCCTGTTGGTTGGTCCACCGTGGTGCTCTATATAGTGTAAAACCAGAATTAAAATGGGGCTTCATGGTGGCGCAGCGGGTAGCGCTGTTGCCTAACAACAAGTGGTGCCTGGGTTTGATTCGTGGCTGGGGTGTCCAGGATCCTTTCTGTTTGGAATTTGCATGTTCCTCCATGGGCTCTGGTTTCCTCCCCCAGTCCAAACACATGAAGTCAGGTAAATGTGAAATGCTAAGTTGCCCCCTAGGTGTATGTACATGTGTCTGTAAACCTGTCCAGGGTGTTTCCTGCCTTCTGCCCAAAGAGCATTGGGATAGGCTCCAGCAGCCTGGAAGGATAAAGACGTTTAGAAGATGAATGAACGAGTGAGTGAGTGAGTGAGTGAGTGAGTGGAATTAAAAGAGAATAAATCTAAATGTTTTTAAATGTCTTTACTCTGTGTCTATGTAGGTCCTGCCAGGGGCTGGTTCCAGCGCTCTCGAGTGCTGCAGATCCAGGCGTGCGTGCGGATGCTTCTGGACTGGGCGAAGGGCGCAGGCCGGGCTCAGCTCGCCCAAAAGTTTTTCGCCAAGCTGTGCAGCGCCATCAGCATCCTTGCCACACCCGTGCAGCAGCTTTCACAGGTCAGATCTTTGTTTTGGCAGTTGTGAAATCTGCTTGGTAGATCCTTTATGTAGCATAGCACTGGGAGTCGTCCCTGTAAAGCCTGAAACAGTATGCTCAGGAGTTTCTGGGGCCAGTATTGGATTTGGCATGGACTGGACAATTTTTGGATGCAGGCCACATCAATGTTCAGACACTCTTGCATCAAAGAATTGCGCAGTTGGACCAGATTTGGTGGATGCCTTCCCTGGAACAATTCCGAGGAGAATTTCCTGTAGACTGGGATTTTAGCCACTGCTGGTAGACCAGTATGACCATATGTTTCCATACACCTGCAGATTCAGCTACTTCCTTCACACTATGGTCTTTGGCACGCCCAAATGCAGTCACTCCTTTTAGCCAATCATTAGCATCTGCTTTGGAGACATTTTCCACACATGGAACGAGACATTCACTGCACTGTAGCACCTCTTACCAATCTGTGAATCCCGTCACTCACACCCCGCAGGGATTTATAGCCCCATCATCCTTGTGCAGTGCCATCTGCAGGAACCTGAAGTTTTCACCACCTTAAACATGCAAGGTGAAAAATGATCACTATAGTGGATTCACTTATATCCTCAGAAGTGTTCTTGTTCAGGATTCTTTCAGTTTTCAGATTCATCCCCTTGGGGAAGGGGTCTGAGGTACAGTCTACAGTACAAAATGTTCCACGTATGTTCCGCACAAACTGTAAGCTGTTAGCTGTTCACCTGAGCATTGACCTGCTATTCTCACTACCTGCACTGTACATTATATATATCTTATACTGTTTACAACCACATACTTAACTGCACACTTTGCTACGTCAACATACTGTACTTTCCTACATGTACTGCTCTTACACATTTGGCACATGTTTTACTGTTTATGCACATTGTTTATGTGTCTATTTGTCTTTACACTGTACACTATGTATATATATATATTCTTAATAACTGCACTGGAGAAGGAACCTGACTGTGGTCCGTTATACTGTACAACCCTATATTGGTATAATGACAATAAAGTTGAATTAAATTGAATTGAATTGTGTGAAATTACACTTTTCCACCAGAGAGGTCTCCAAATCTCCAAGACTTGCAAAGTGAAGCTTTAGCGATCAGGCATCAACTGTTATTTCTCAAGCTATCACATGCTTTCAAGTGCACAGACATTTTCCAAACAAGTTTGAAGCTACTGCACTACTCCATCTTATGCTAAAAGCTCTTTGTGTGTGTGTGTGTGTGTGTAGATGAGTTGGAAGGTGTTGTGTGCAGAGCACCCCACTCTGAAACCAGTCCAGCTCCACAGAATTCTCACTCAGTACCAGCTTATTGCTGAAGTGGGTCATCTCCCAATGTGGCAACCCAGCAGTGAAGACGAAGCCTACATCTACAGAACAGGTGTGTATGTATGTAGAAGTGCAGCTTGCACTTAAGCTTGATCAGTTCTACACTCCTGTTCAAAAGTTTGGAATCAGTGTGTTCAATGAAACCAATATGGTTGCTTATGACTTAGAATTTAGAACCAGTTGTGCTTGCAGACTGAGAAATGTCATCTGTATTTAACCCAACTGTGAAGCGAAACACCCACATACACACACACACACTAGTGATCACAATCACTAGGGGGCAGCAAGCACACTTGCGCAGAGTGGCGGGCAGCCCTATGTCCTTTGGGTCACAAGGCTGGTTCCCTATCCTCCAGCTCCCGTCCTGTGCATCTTCAAGTTACATATGATTTGTAGATACCTAGTAAAATGATGAATGGAGTCATGGGTTCTGAAACAACAATGAGAAAGCTTTGATGATTTTCAGAACTTTTGAATGGACGTCCTGAGTTGTCAAAGCTTTTGAATGGACTTCCATGAGTTTTCAAAACTTTTGAATGGACTTCCATGAGTTTTCAAAGCTTTTGAATGGACTTCCATGAGTTTCCAGAGCTTTTGAATGCACTTCCATGAGTTTTCAGAGCTTTTGAATGGACTTCCATGAGTTTTCAGAGCTTTTGAATTGATTTCCTAAAGCTAAAAACACCAAAAGAATTAGCAAATAGCTCTTAAACACCATTGCAAGTGTCTTGCTTAATTTTAAAGCACTAGTAGAGGAAAGGCAAAGTGACCCCAAACGTTTGATGGGCACTGTGTGTAGGTGTATATAAGAGTGTGAATATATACACACGTGTCTCTTACAGTGGATCTGCTGGAAAGCTTCGAGAACCACCCTCCGATCGTTTTACCCAGCGCTGGTTTTAAGGTGGACCTGGAGAGCGACAGCGTGGAGGACAGTATCTACAGGCAGCTCCTCTACATCAGGCACTTCCTGTGGGGTCTCCGCTCCAAGACACATCCAGCCAATGGCAGTGCAGACCGACAGGAAATCCAGGTGTGTCTTTCTTACAAATGTAGATACACTCTCGGCTTGAAATGCCCTTGAATACAGCCACAGTCTGGGGGAAACCAACTAGAGCTCCCCCCTCTGGATGTTCACAGATATAAGCCATCTACACCAGAAATACAAACTGGAAACCATTGAAAAGTCGGGACAGGAGTATGTGTACCACTGTGTTACAGCAGCTTTTCCAACATTAATAACCATTTGGGGACTGAGGACATAAACTGATCCGGTTTTGAGAGCCTAATATTTTACCATTATGCTGTTATACAAGTCTTCAGCCATGCAAATGTTTGGGGCCCTTATTGTCGCATTTTCTGCTGCATAATGCAGCCCAGAATTTTAGTGGGAGGTCTGGACTGCCGGAAGCCCAGTATAGCACACATACTCACTGATATGCGGAATGTGGT
Organism: Semaprochilodus insignis; assembly: GCA_034552555.1. Classification (NCBI taxonomy): domain Eukaryota; kingdom Metazoa; phylum Chordata; class Actinopteri; order Characiformes; family Prochilodontidae; genus Semaprochilodus; species Semaprochilodus insignis. The sequence goes on along the minus strand of CM067495.1, from coordinate 22,835,675 downwards.
GTGGACATGGACGTCCCTTAAAAGACGGCATATTAAAAACAGCATACGTTGCTCCAAAATGTGAACATATCTTTCAGTGTTAATGATGCTTTAACACAACCCCCCCATCACACCCCCGTACCATGACAGACAATGACCTTTGAACTCTATGGAGGTAACAGCCTGGATGGTTCTTTTTGCTTTGGTCCAGATAACATGGCATCCATTATTCCCTTAAACAGCCTCAAAGCTTGACTCATCAGACCACAATACGCATTTCCACTGTGCGACAGTCCATTTCAGCTCATGCCCAAAAAGTTGTGCAGACTTTGAATTACAGGTTATCCAGGATCTCATTCAGGATGTGGAAGGTAAAGTTGGCATCCCGTTCGCCAGCTTGTTTTGCGGGTTTTCCTTTCTACCTTAAATGGTGCTGCTCTTATATTCTGCTGCCTGTACAAGCTGTAGAATTTAAGGTGGGACGGAACATTGGAATAGGAAGCTGGTTAATAGGAAGCAACTTTAGCCTCGTTTACAGAGCATCAACCATGTACCACTGACAGTTCGGATCCTTGGAAAGTTCCAGGCCGTGTCGACTACCCCCATCACAGCCTGGAACACTAGATTTCTCCACATAGTTCACCATTTTCATTGCTGTCGCTTTGTTGTCATGTATATACAGTAACAAAAGTCATACGTTTAGACACGGCTACTGATAGAAGGTTCTCCTTATGTTGATCTTAATGGTTTACTGTAGAATCAAACTGAAGACATCAAACTATTAAATAGCACTCATGGAATTATACAGTCCACCTTAAACAGCTCCAAAATGGAACTTTACAGGAGAATGAACCAGCTTTCTTAACCTGCAGTGAGGGTGATAGAACAAGGTTTATTTCTAGGCAGGTTTGGAGCAATTCTATTGGTCTGTCCATCATGAATATTCACTAAACTGAAAGAGGAACTAGAGATTTTACACTGTGCAGTAAAACTAAACTAAATATATATTAGAGGTGGAGATATGGAGAAATATCATACTGTGGTACATCAAGAGTATATATGGTATATCAGGGTATGTACTGGATCAGACACTCATCAGTTGGAGCTGTTAAATGTAAGACTGTAGAGTCTTTAAGATCACCAACAACATCCATTGAGATGGGTGTGTCTAAACTTTGGACTGGTACTATATATATATTAATGAGTCTGTTACGTAACAGTTTAGGGTTTTAGGAATTGGCCTGTTTTACCATCCCTCTTTGGTAAATGCAAGATTTATATTTGGACCGTATTTGTATTAGAACATTGGTGCTTGAGGTTCATGGAACATCAGTTCTATGTACCGAACTCTCCTAATTCAACTATGATAATGTAAATATAGTTAGATTCTATAGGACCTTTAATGTTAATGCTTTTGCATGTCATATTCATAGGGCCCGAAGTTGACAACCAAGACCAATTCTGAGGTTCAGTCCAAATCAATTCGGTAGACACGAGAGTCACACTTAATCTGATTATGGGATTAGCTTTGTAATTAAGCACCTCTCTGCTGGCCGGATTATGGCCCCTCTGTGCGTATCTTAATCCCTCAGAGAAGAACACTCCAAATTTCTGCTGCACAGAGGCATTGTTAAAAGATTACTCCAGAACATGTTCACTGTAGTTTAGTGTGTGCTTATTTTCTGGCCCAGATTTGTGTCACTGTAATTATTTTTATTATTATTGCATGCTTAGGCTTATATAGGAAGATTATAGCAGCATTTTGAGGCCAGTAGTACAGAAGACATTGTATCACTTTTGCATCAACATTGAAAAGATTCTCATAATATCTATTTCAAAACAAAGTGTCCGGACTAACAGACATAAAGCACTTATACACTGTAGCTACAACATAATTACATTGTTTAATACTATACTTTGGTTCTTGTATACAGTTTGTACAGATTTTTCTATTACACACTTGGAATCCATACACACAGTGTGCAAATACATGGGGACCTAGTAAAAGCTAATACACTAAAATCATTAGTTCTTGAATGGAACACATATGTGTACACTGGCTGGATGTCCAGCAGGGGGCGCCTCTCACTGTATTTTGTAGGCTTGTTTCTGCTGTCTTTCCTGCTTGGTTATCTCAGTCGTCTTGCCCCTTTGCTGTTCACAGTGTGTGTTATGTTTGAGAAACTGTGGATAAGTGAGCAAGACAAAAACTGAGAACTGAAAACAATCTGCTAGATGGTATTATAACTTTATTACGGGCTACTATATGACAGAATATGATGGTAAAATTGGAACATAAGGATGAAAAATAAATATAGTTGTTAGTAAAGCTGCAACAAATGTCTGTTTTGATTATTGAAATAAATAATGGATTATTCGTATTACGAATGGTTCAGTTACCAAAATATTCTTAGGTAGCTTTCATCTTTTAAACTTACGTAGCTTTTCAGCTCTGATGTAGCTCTTATGTAGCTTTTCAGCTCTGATGTAGCTCTTACGTAGCTTTCCCACTTATGGAGGGGGCGGACTCGGAAGTCGTGAAGTGTTGTCTTGTGAATTGACCAGTGACTGTTTGCAGCCCTTCATGGACCTCATGTACCCCCTACGATAATGGGATATTCCAGTAGGATAATGCATTATGCCGTTGGGCCCGAGGTCTCCATAATTGGTTCGAGGAGCATTCTGGAGCCTTCCGACAAAAGGTGTCACCTTGCCATGAGCGTGCTGGCCAGTATCCAGCCTCACTCACAAGATAACACCTCACAATTTACACAGGTGTTGGCGTTCCCAAGTCGACCCCTGAGGCGACACCCCTTCATAATCAATCTACACACTGCTATCCCATGACTTTTGATATGTGAAGGTACTCTGGATATCAACACAGTTCTGCATGGTGTCTTCCAGCGTGACCATTTTCAGACCCACAGCAGCCCCCGCCCTGGTGCACCCCAGCGAGGAGAGGGAGAGGGCGAGGTGCGGGACTGCTCCGGGACCCTTGGAGGACGAGGAGAGGGGGCGGGAGCAGAGGACAGACCGCCAGACAGACCACCACACAGCACTCACTACAGAAACGGGACCGCCGTCCGCAGCCAGACCCATGGTCCGGAGTCGTCCTGTCTGCTAACTCCCCCTAACACACCTCTCTACCCTGAGCTGGCACACTCGCATGCCGGCACACAGTCAGCCGCAACTCTTTACCCCGAACACACCCACCCACGCGCTCACGCACAGTCCAACGGGTGTGTGCGCTCCACCCCCGAGCACAAGAAGATCAATGGATTCATCAGCAATGGCATTGAAGGTTAGTCAAAGACTCAGGTTGTATGTATGTATGTTTGTATATGGGTGTCTCTTCAATTAAGGGCAAAGCTGATTTTCAGTCACAGCAATGTTCTGTTATGCTATATTGCTGTATGCTTAATCATAAGCTATATAATAGTATAGTATTATATACACAGTGCTCTGCTAAAGTTAGTCCAAATGGCCATCAAGGCCATTAAGTTAATTGCAGCTTTGTTCTTCTCAGGAGCCTCGCTTTCAGTTTCCCAAAGAACCCTACAGCCACACCTCCAAAGTTCAGTCTTAGAAGTAGGTTTAGCATTTCCTGCATCTCCCCATCCACACAACCCCAGACTATATTCACAGTGGTGTTGAGGTTCTGGGCGCTGGGGTGGTCAGTCCATTGTTCTGAGAACACCAGCAGCTTCTTTGTTGGATGCGTCTGTCTCCTTTTCTCAGTCAGGAGCTTGTTGAACTGCTACACATCCTTTCAGACCTCCATAGCATTGAGGTGTCTTCTCCCAGTGGAAGGATAGATGAAAACACCTGGAGATGTTCTGAGTTCTAAAGCAAGTCTCCCTCAAAGATGAAAGCTTTAAGAATGGTTTATCCAGTGGGGATATTTCTGGTGGTCCACCAGGTCTTGCAGCTGGTTCCTAGGTACTCAAAAATGGTACCTAATGGCTGTTTTGACAGGGAAATACTTAAAGGAAAGGTGGTCTCTGGTTTGTTGTTCGGATTGGTTGAGCTAGTGTGGGCAGCCCACGAAAATAAGACTAACTGTTTACTTGGGAAACTGAAATGGGAGGATGTTAGCTATAAGCTAACAATACCTCGATGGCTAATGTTACCCATGTGAATTTATTACAAAGTGCTAAGCTTGAAAATAGCAATATACCTCACCAAGTTTACAACGTTTTGTACTATCTCTCCAAGATGAAAGCTCATTTGGTTCAAACTACAATGAATTCATTGTGTTTGCATAACTGCTAACTACTCTGTCACAACATTTGGGGCAAGTTAGAACACTTCCTCACCATTTCTGACTGAACAGCTCAAAGGCAGTAGGGGCTGGATACATAGTCGCAGGTCCCTGAAGTCCCTGAGTTGAAGCCTCACGCATATGTTCATGTATATCTGATGAAATGTGTATGATATCGTGTGTGCACATCCATGTTTGCTGTATGTGTTTGGGTGTACGTAATGGTGCCTGCAACTTGCGTCGCTAGATTTGCTTGTGAAGTGGAAGATATTGCACGTTCATGTGTGTATGTATACATGTGTAATACAAACCCCTGAGTCTTGTACACGTGTGTGTGTGTGTGTCCCCTCCACCAGGCCCTCTGAGTGGTTGTGGCTTACCTTTCCCCGTCCCTCTGCCACATACCCTGGGCCCCAACTCTGACGCTATCTGTTCCGTCTTTGTAGTGGACCTGGACAAAGGACCTTATGGCCTTGGCATGGGACTTATCGATGGACTTGTGAGTTTGGGCTTTACCCTAAAAATGAACACCCTAGCTAGCTTGAATAGTTGGAAAACCTCAGGAGCACACTCAAGTCACACATTACACTTATATGCTTCTTAAGCTGTTAAGAACAGGCTAAAGCTGGTTTAGTTGAGAGGATCCTAAATTCATAGCAGGCATCCATGTCACCTGGGCGTTACAAACTGTACTACTACCCAGCTATTGATGCTAAAAGAGCAAATATGCCTAAGAAGTTGCATGTAAATGATGTAAACCATATATAGTGGTCTATATCTGAGTAACATGCAGTAGGCTGCGTTCCTAACACCAGGGTTTCCCAACCAGCCATGAAGCACCCATTAGTGGACCATGTGCCTGTACTCAGGTGGAGTCAGTAGTTTGTAGTGTCCTGAAAACGTCATATAAAACCAAATTAGTGTTATATTAAGTACATTAATATAAATAATATGCGTATTAATGTACACATGCACACATAAAAACATCACAGTAGCAGCAGGCTACGATGTTCAGGTCGTTGCCAGTTACCTGATTTGATTTTAAACTGCAGTAATGAGTACACTTATTCTCTGTTAATTAGGAAATATGGATACTATTAAGTATTGCATTGAGAACGAGTGCTCAGGTTCTTGTTTGGAAGCACCAATGAGTTTTCGAATCTTGTAAAACACTATGCAGCCGAGTCCCTAATATTCATATCCACAAAAGCATAAAAGGTACAACTGCTTGTGTGTTATTAGATTAGATATACTGTGTTTGTCTATAATTATGACTCGATCAGACCATATTGTATTACCAAGTGATGCAGTAATTCCGAAAGGGTTCACTTACGTTTACTTGCAACTGTGTACTTTAAGCTTGAGCCCCGGAAGCTCTTGAACGTATGTGCCATTCTTTCTCTGCACATACCAAACAGCGTTTGTTCAAACCCTGCATAGAGTTTGCTAATCCTACGTCCAACAACCACCCATATGACTCTGAATCCATATTGATTAACCACTTGTTTGTTCATGCATGTGGTGTGATATCAGTAATGACTTGCAAGTCCTCTGTATACTTTCAAGGCACCGTAGCATGTTTTTGATGTTTATTATTGTGTACCATTTATTATTTGCACATATTTACGAACACATGAAGAACACACACATTTGTCCAACAGGTGGTGCCCATGTACAAACCGTACACAAGAAGTTTTAAACAAACTCAGAAAAAAACACTTTTAAATTTAGCTTCTGAATACGTATAAAGCTACACAGAGTAGAAGGTGTGTCTGTACACTAGCCTAGTGCTATACTTCTATGCTTCTTATACCCAGTGTATACATACATATGTCTTATGCTCAGAGGACTAAGATTAGTACTGAATATCTCATTGTAAACTGCCATGCTAGAAATCTGGTGGTTCAGGGTTACTCTATATCTCTGACATGGTAACACTGGGTCTCATTAACCAATACGAGATCCCCAAGGTAACTTACTCCTCCAGTGTTAGTAGAAATTCCTCCCTTTAGACCTCCACTGGAGTAAAAGTACTAAAGTATTTACCTTCAAATGTACTTAAGTATGGAGAGTAACAGGAGCATGATTTATTATGGCTCTAACGTCCTATTATCATTTCTGGAACAAGACTCTTAATCAGCTCAGTTTAGGTGAAGAGACTCTAGTGTCTCTCAGTCCACCAGTCTTTAATAGAAGCTCATTAATTAGTCTGACACTGATGTCTATTCAAATGATCTTAAGCACAGAACACTGAAGGAGAACAGGTTCCATTAGCTAGAACCAAACTCTGTCCAACGGGTCAACACAAGCTCTAAACAAAGTGAGTGCTGTATCCTGATTGGTGGGCTCGCTTCACGCTTCTTTCATTTGGACAGCAAAAAGGAAGGTCAGATTTGGCCATAATGGAGTGGAGTAAACAGTCAGATATGAGACTCTAAAAGAATCTTTAAAGCGTCTTCATAAACTGTGTTGAAGGGTTTTAAGAAGAACAGGTTGGTGAATGAGGTCCATACAAGTTTCCAAAAAGTTCACCTATGGTACCTACTGTCTATGTGCAGCACACCCCTCTGAACTCACCTGGAATCTACATCCGCACGCTGATCCCTGAAGGTCCTGCTGCTTCTGATGGCCGCTTGCATATCGGAGACAGAATCCTGGCTGTAAATGGAACCAGTCTCATTGGAGCAGATTACCAGAGGTCAGCACCATTACTCATGCAGCATCATACCTTTTGGTTAATTTAGACATTCTGAAAAACTGTTTTAACTTTGCACTCATTGTCCATGTTCTCAGCTCCACTGACCATATAGGAGCTAGTAGTTCTACAGGTACAGACTGTAGTCCATCTGTTTCTCTGTATACTGTATTACAATGGTCAGGACCCCCACAGGACCCCCACAGGACCACCACAGAGCACGTATTATGTGGGTGGTGGATCATTCTCAGCACTGCAGTGACACTGACATGGTGGTGGTGGTGTGTTAGTGTGTGTTGTGCTGGTGTGAGTGGATCAGACACAGCAGTGCTGCTGGAGTGTTTAAACACTGTGTCCACTCACTGTCCACTCTATTAGACACTCCTACCTTGCTGGTCCACCTTGTAGATGTACAGTCAGAGACGATAGCTCATCTGCTGCTGCACAGTGCAGTGTTGGTCATCCTCTAGTCCATCAGTGGTCACAGGACGCTGCCCTCAGGACACTGCCCTGAGGACACTGCCACCCACAGGATGCTGCCACCCACAGGATGCTGCCACCCACAGGACGCTGCCACCCACAGGACGCTGCCGCCCACAGGACGTTGTTGGCTGGATAGTTTCAGTTGGTGGACGATTCTTAGTCCAACAGTGACACTGAGGTGTCCAGCAGCACTGCTGTGTCTGATCCACTCACACCAGCACAACACACACTAACACACCGCCACCACGTCAATGTCACTGCAGTGCTGAGAATGATCCACCAGCCACATAATACCTGCTCTGTGGTGGTCCTGTGGGGGTCCTGACCACTGAAGAACAGGGTAATACAGTATACAGAGAAACAGATGGACTACAGTCTGGAACTGTAGAGCTACAGAGTTCTCCTATATGGTCAGTGGAGCTGATAAGATTCAGTGTAGATACAAGGAGGTGTACCTAACGAAGTGGCCAGTCATTGAAAGACTGTTTGGTACCTATTAGCGTGGTAGCAAGCATGGTTGCCATATCAGTTTGATTCTCTTGCTGTCCACAATAACAGAGAGTCATAAGCAAAAGTTTGGGTTCCCCTAGTCAGCTGACATATTTGGAGGAGAACACTTGTATTATTCCACAATAGGTGTTCAGCATTCATGCATTCATATTCAGTATCTGGGCAATACTTGTGGCCAAGAGAAGTGCAGAAATGACTCTCTCTCTCTCTCTCTCTCTCTCTCTCTCAGTGCTGTGGACTTGATCAGGCTGGGTGGAGGGCGACTCCGGTTTCTTGTTGCTAAGTCAGATCCTGAAGTGTCTGAGAAGATCAGTGCCTCCTCCTGCTGAGATCTGATGGGGGGAGGGGGCTGCAGGTTTGTTTCTCCATCTAGACAACATGAGAAACTAAAAGCACCCCTCTCTGTTTGGGAGCCAGTGAATAAGCACATCATGAGACACTCAGCGACTACTCTCCTTAACCTCCTACTGCACTCAGAGGAGAGCCTTAGCACACCAAGACTCTTCAACATGCTCAGAAACTCATTTGGATCCTGGGGCTCCCAGAAAAGAGAACGATGCTACATGGACGATTTTGATATCATCGCCGTCGTATCAAAACTTCTTCATTTCTATTTATTTATTGTTATTATTATTATTATTATTATTATTATAGACTAAAACACCAGCTCTTTGCATTGTGTGACCATTTCATGGTGAATGGACCAATAGACATGGTCCAACATCACTTCGTATACAATCTCATTGCATCAAAGTTTAGAACACTTTTCCACCTTGTACAGAATAACCATTGCAAAGTTTTGTTACGGCCGTGATGATACGCCATATCAGGCTATGCAGGTTGGAAATATGATGTGAGTAGAAATGAAGAGATTTCACAAAGAATTTCAATGAATTTTCAGCTCTTTTTGCAATAAGCTTGAAATTCTTGAGATTATACCATAAAAATATTTTAAAAAATTAAAAAGTAAAAAAATACAAAAGTGTAAATTTAGTCTAAATTATTGTGCCGTTAAAAAGCTAATTCATCCAATTTTTTATCCAACTGTCTGTTCAGTTCAATGATTGAGATGTAAAGGAAGTCACTCAGAGTGGTACCAAGTTGTACCGAGTGGTGGTGATTGGAACCAGAAGGCCAAAGGCTCTAAAAGCTCCCACTTGGAAAGTTAGTACATGAAATGGTTCTGAATACACTGCCCAATGCCTGAGACACTGTTTTACAATAGCTAAGATTTTTGACCTAAAAGTTTTCTATGTTTTAATTTTGTCGATTCGTTTCATCGATTCCTGGTGGAGGGTGTTGCAAGGCAACATGGTACCAAACAAGAACTATCTTTCTTTCCAGATTTATCACTACTTTTAACATCGTCAGTATTACATACCCTTCAAAAACTCAGGAGACACCTGTAGGTGTACTGGTCATTCTGGGTAGTAAGTGAAACGCCTATATTTGCATTGTAAACATGGTGATATTTGGTTCCTATCACCACCGCTGTAAAGAAATCTGAGTGGCCAAGTTTCCCCAAAATGGAACAATGCACATCAAACCGTTCTTAAAGACTTTGTCTACATCTCGACTATTGAATTATCCAGACTTTTGGAAAAGAAGGGTGGAATTTCCAGTTTAATAACTAGTCTTTTTTTTTTTTACAGCCTTGCTAAAAAGACACAATGTATCCTGTTTACAACTATCTATCATACATGTCTGGATAAAAGAGCTTTTGCTTGGTAATTTATTGAATGTTCCTGATCAATGAAGTTACCTCTACAGCTAAATGAATGGTAAACCGCTAAACGAATAGTAAAAACAACGTAGACCAAATGGGCTACAATGTTCAGTTCCATTTATGTATTTATCATACCTGTTTTTGTTTGGCCATCAGTTGCGCTGGTTGATGTCAAGATATCCTGTCTTACAGTCTCTTTTTTTTTCCCTTTTTAATTCTTTCATCTCATCTATTTTCAACTCTCCTCTTTCTTGCGCACCTCCATTTTGCTTTCTGTCTTATAGGACTGAATTTCCTATGCTAGTAATACAAAGCCAATTCCAAAAGAAGTTGGGATAGTAGATAAAATGCAGATAAAAACAGAAAGCAGTGATGTGTAAACTTCCTTTCAGAACTAAAATAAGATATTAGATATTTAAGATATTGAGATATTTAATATTTCACCATATCAACTTTACCGGTTTTGGTAAATATACATTCATTTTAAACTTGATTCCAACATCACAATCTGGGATAGGGGCAATGTACTGTAAGAGTGGGAAGTTTGTGGAATGATCCACAAGTACACAGATGAACACAGGTTATACTAAGCTCACTGGACAAAACATTGGTCACTTGTGACTGAAACATACCTAATAGCGTGTAATACCTCCACGAGCGTGAATAACAGCTGTGACTGGATTGGGCATGAACTGGACAAGTTTCTGGATGTAGGCCACATCAATGTTCAGACACTCTTGCCTCAAAGAATTGCACAGTTGGGCCAGATTTGGTGGATGCCTTCCCTGGCACAATTCCGAGGAGAATTTCCTGTAGACTGGGATTTTAGCTGCTGCTGGTAGACCCGTATGACCATACGCTTCCATACACCTGCAGATTCAGCTACTTCCTTCACACTATGGTCTTTGGCACGCCCAAATGCAGTCACTCCTTTTAGCCAATCATTAACATCTGCTCTGGAGCCATTTTCCACACATGGAGCACACATAGTCACTCACACCCCACAGGTATTTATAGCCCCACATCCTCGTGCAGCACCATCTGCAGGAGCCTGAAGTTACTACCACCTTAAACATGCAAGGTGACTCCAAGGATCTTATCATTATTGGGTATAAAAGGAGCATTGATATGAGAAACTGTACCAGAGTTTGTATGAGTGAAATGTTCAGAGGTTTAAGAACAACATTTCTCAACACATGATCGCATTAACATTTAAAGGTTTCACCATCTACAGTCCATAATGTTTATTAGAAGGTACATAGAAGCAGGGGAAATCTCTGTGACCTTCGATCCCTCAGAAGGCACTGCTTTTCAAAACAGGCATCCTTCTATATTAAATATAACAATGTGGGCTTGGAAATACTTCCGATAACCCTTGTTGGAAAATGCAGTCATCACTGTATCTACAAATGCATGTTAAGACTCTGCTATGCAAAGAGGAACCCATATTTCAACAACATCTAGAGACGCCACCAACTGGGCTAAAGCTCATTTGAGATGGACTGACGCAAAGTGAAAACGTGTGGTCTGACGAGCCCACCTGTCAGATGTTGTTGGACATAGTAAAGGGCCCTCCGGATTGTTACCAGCGTAAAGTTCTAAATCCTGAAATCTGTCATGGTACAGGGGGAGTGTCAGTGGGTAACTTGCACATATGGCAGCATTTTGGTGCAACATATACTGCCATCTAGATGACGTCTTTTTCAGGCACGTCTTTGCTTGTTTCAGTAAGACAACACCAAACCACATTCTGCATGTGTTATTACAGTGTGGCTTCATAATTGGAGAGTGCAGGTGTTAGGTGTTAGACTGCAGTCCAGACCTGTTACCCAAAGTCTGGTGCCTTAAGGAGCACCATATGCATTATGAAGGTCCTGGAATGTTGAGCAGCTTAACTGTCAAGCAAGAATGGGGACAAAAATTTCGCCTTTATAGCTACAACAATTGATTCGGCCTTGGCTCCCACATGATTGGTGAACATGGAAGGTGGTGAAACACATTGTTAAACATGGCCCTGTCCCAACTTTCTTTTAACCTGTTTGCAGGCATTAGGTTTAGAATAAGCATGCGTGCAAACAAGAATGAAGTTACAATTTGATTTTGTGCTTTTTTTTTGTATTTGTATTTTTTTCTGCTATCCCAATGTGTTTCAGAACTGATTTGTGATTAATATTTAGATTTCACAGCATTTTTCTGTTTTTTTCTAGTCCCCATCAGAAATTGTCAGAACTGTGCCATCGCTGCAGTAGCACTGACTTTAGAAACGGAGGGCATATGTTGTAGCTGATTATTGTATATACTGTAAAACTTCTGTTGTTGCAGTATTCAATTATGGTCTGCTATGTGTAACGATTCCTGACCGGGGTATCAAACTCATCATATCTGCTTATACTTGACTTGAAGAGGGTTGAGAAGATTCTACAAATATCAAGTTGAAAATGTAAAGAGCTGACATTTTTATTTCGAACTAAAAAACGAACTAACTCTGCACAAGTTTTACGATATGCAAAAATGACATTTATTTTTTTTCCCATTATTTCATGTTTGTATATTATCTGTATTGGTATATTTCATAACTGCATTTTGTTTTCTCAATTAAACTTGTATTTGGAAGATTTATATGTCGATATGCATTCAAATTAAAACTGAACACTGGGGGAAAAAAAAAAAACAATTTTGTGGTCATTGTAAGATTGTAAGATTTTGGACTTTGGATTACGGGTCTCTATTAACAGTTACACAGTAATAATACACAAGTGCATCTTAGTAGTTGTAACAGAAGCCTTTCTGGTGTTATTACATATTAGTAACAGGTTAAACTGCTGTTTTCCCAAGAACACTTTTGTAACAGATTAACAGTGTAATTACATTATAATTATACTTACTCCACATTAAGTACACCATAAGAGTACTTGAATGCATTTTGCGTAGTAATAGCATATCTTATCATCAATTTGTCACTCTGCACTACACAAAAAGTTGGGGATGCCTGTGAGCTTAGTTGTGTATGTGCAATACTCAAGTCTAACAGCAAGAGGCAGCAGTGTCCAGCCTTCCGGAAAACAAAAGAAGAAGAGTTTGACCAATCAGAAAACTGGGTTCATTTCCCAAATATCAAGCAGGGATCATTTTGAGAGATTGCAAATTGACAGGAAATAGGTTTTATCCTTCTTACCTCAGTTTTGACTGGTTCTACAATGGGGGGGTGCAGTGCTTTAAGTGTTTAGCAAATGTAAACAGTTCTGTTGTGGATGTGGAAAGTAGAGATTGGGAAATGAACTAACTTAAATAGGGCAGTCGCGGACTGGAAGTTAGGGAACCAGCCTTGTGACCGGAGGGTCACAAGTTTAATTCCCTGAACCATCAGCAATGACTGAGGTGCCCTTGAGCAAGGCACCTAACCCCTAACTGCCCCCCAGGCGCTGTGGATAGGGCTGAACACCGCTCTGGTGTATGCTCACTGCTCCCTAGTGTGTGTGTGTGTGTGTGTGTGTGTTTCACTTCACGGATGGGCTAAATATGGAAGACAAATTCCTCTGTGTGCAAACACAAATGGCAAAACATGGCCCTAATCTCTCCACTCTGATTGATGCAATGATTAATGCAGACCTGCCAATCTTGGGAAAATATTTGGCTTAACATTATGAGATTTGCTTGCTTAGATTGGTAGAGTAACGTTAACTTATAGTCTGGGTGCCGCGGCTGCAAACGTGACTGTATTCATTATTATTATTTCAGCCAAAATGCAGGAAATCAGGCACTAACGCTGCATTCACATGTATGCGGTAGGCAGGCAGGCGACAACAAACTGCATATTCTATTGTTGTCTGTGGACCCGTGATGGACAATTCTGCCATCCTGACCAGCAGGATTCTGCAGACCGCAGCGGTGAGTGGAACGCTCCATCGAGAATTCTATTTTCCATGTTTTGGTGGAGTAAACCAGATGTTTATTTTTATATTTATGTTCATGTTTATGTTTGTAGCCCCATCATCTGCAGGAGCCTGAAGTTACTACCACCTTAAACATGCAAGGTGACTCATTTTTTTGTCCGGTGAGCTTATATCGGATTCAGTGCTTTGGATGCAGAATAACATTTTCATGCTAAAGTCTGAGAAAACTATAAAATCTAAATTGTACAATAATAATAATAATAACCTACTCACTGTCCCATGCACTTCCTTGGGAGGTAGGTCCTTCAGTACCATGGCTCAAACTCTGTAACTCTCTTCCTCAATATCACTATGAATGACTGCTCTTCTTGATCTACTTTCAAACCTGATTTAAAGACTTTTAAATCTTCCTATATGTAAAGTGAATGTAACATCATTATTATTATTATTATTATTATTATTATTATTATTATTATTATTACTGTATTATATAATAGTTTAAAGTCAGAACATTGTCACAACACGAGCATACACCTAAAACAGTCTCCAGTCCACCCTGTAACATATGAGTAAAAGCTGAAGTTGACACATGAATTTCGATACATAAACTGCACCGCTGTAATCCATCTGTAATATCCTCAGTATACATGACCAGTAGTTACATAGTGGTGGCAGTATTGGTAATGTGTAACTACAAAGTCATTAGAGACAGTATATAACTGAACCACTGAATCTGAAGAAGGTGCTCTTAGAGGCCTCCACCAGCAGAGGGCACTAAAAGTCTAGTTGAACTCAGTGGTCACCAACCTTGCTCTTGGCCCCACATGGCTAATCTAGTTATTGCCTTTAGAAGTTCTTGGTTAGATGGATGAGGTGCTTTGCGGGATTTGGGTGGAAGTTGTAAGAGGTAGGAAAGCAGATCTCCAGGATGAGGGTTGTTGCCCCCTAATATATGAAACAAGAAATTATGGAAGATAACGAAAGCCAGTACCAAACTCTTTATAGCAGATGTCTCCAGTAATTTGTAGGAATCTGTGGAGAAAGTAAGAGATTTGATGTTTCCAGAATGATAAAGCTGTAGATCATTGTTTCCCAGCCCTGGTCCAGGAGGACCATGATTTAATGTGTTCCTTGCCTTAACACGCCAACATTAACCAATGGTTCATTTACTGGTTATTTGGATCAGGAGTATTGGGAGCATGGAAAGCACTAGAATGTTCTTCCAGGACTAGGGTTGTAGGGCTGGGGATGAATTTAAAACAAAAGGAGAAGAAGAAAGAGGAAAAAGACAAATAATAAAAATAATAATAAATAATAATAATAATAAAAAACAGCTAGAATGCCTTGTAGTGATCAAATCATGAGGCAGATGACTTGAAATAAAATTAGCGTGAGGTTATTCTTATGTATTAATACAATATATCAGGACAAAACTTTGTATCTCCATTTCTGCTTTTTTTTTTTGTTATTCAACCCTAAAAATGCCTTATGATGTCCATATCATGTCTTTATCATATTTCATATTTTACATATTCAGTGTTTAGGTGCTAGAAGTTATTTACATTTGTTGTGCTAGTGTATATGAGAAAACAAACTTGGTCAAAGACGAAGTGCAAAGTCTGGTGAAAACAACTAGCACTTTTTCCACGTGTCCAGCAGGGGGCACACTTGCCATAGAAATTCAAGAATTATTCCAGAATCATTAGGGATGTTGTAAATCATATCCTTTGCTGTCTAGTGTAGCACACTGAGCATATTCCAACAATAAGACATTCTCTTATCCTCTACTATATTACATCAGTCTCTGTATACTGTACTGCTTTCATAGGCTTAGTCTCTTGGGGAACATGTTCCTCATTAGTGAATATAAGCATTGGAAGGCTGGAGGATGGCGGATATTTGATTGGGCAGGTGTCAACCTCTTATAGAATTTTATTCCCAGCAATCTCTGTGTAATACAATATTTCTGTTGCTATATGAGGGGTTATGCAGTGTTCACAAATGCAAACACCAAACATTGTCAGCGCTATTGGTCTTTAGGTTCAGTCCATGCAAGTACACCACCACGTAACACAGTGCGAAGACATTTTCAGATACCTTCTCATTGGTGTTGGCAAAGTGCCTGTTCGCGATTCTAAACCAATCACCACACAGGTGTGGGGTGAACCTGTGGTCTTTGGCATCACGTCTGAATTCCAATTGAATTTCCCCAGTTGCAAAGGCTACCTCGGCCTCCTCGCTGACAGGTGTAAGATTAACTTTGTTAGGCGCGGGCTCGTCCGTGCGCGACAAATTAAATTAATGGAACAAATTTCCCCCGTAATTAAGATAAAAATTCATGTCAGCTATAACCTTGCCGAGCGCTAATTATGTACAAATGATTTATCATCTGTTTCGGCCGGAATATTAATCTTCACCTCTTCTCCAGCCGCCGCTAGTGTTAAGAGATGAGGCTTGATTAACACTGACAGTTCCGGTAACGGAAGAGAGCCATGTAGAGCCAGGCAACGAGGAGTGCCTCCTTAGTTCGAGCCTGCTCGCTCCCTCACTCAATTAGCAGCTAGCGGATGTGCAGGCAAGCAGAACCTTTCTACAGTGACTAAATACCCGAGCTTTCACACACAGCACCACAATACAAGATCGTTGCTATTGTCTGCGCCAGGGCTTTCTAACACGGCCATGACGCAAAAAAACAAAAAGCCTTACTGTTTTGATTTGCTTGCTTGAAATGTCAGTAGCTACAAATGAGGCTAGTTGTATTCTAAGCGCTAAGAGTAATAAGCAAGCACAAGTCTTCTCGGTCTATGTTTCAAAGCTGCCTGAGCTCGGATGTGTTGGAACAGGCTCTTCTTCTGTAGTACCTTCTATGCACCCTACAGTTGCAGTAAATGACAAATCGCACCACGGGATAAGATTTCTACCCTGTGTATTGCCTACACCAGCACAAATACATCCTCCAAACTCTCTTTTTTGCTGCAGAGGAAACCCAGCTGTAAGGCTACCCCAACAAAACGAGGCACCGCATTTCAGTTTGCCAGCATGCTCTATCATCATGTAAGGGTTGCGATACCAGCTGACAGGACATTAAGCTGCTTTATAGCAATGAATGGACTTGCTAACTGTACTCCCATTGCAGGAAATTAAGGGTAGAATAGACAGAAAGCTGTAGGTGTAACACCAAAGCTGCTCCCCGGGGGGACCTTGCACTTTTATGCTGATCTAGAACCAGCCTCCATGCTCTAATCTGGCTTTGAAAGAACAATGCACCAAAAGAACAAGCGGTTATGATAATTCCCAAATGAACAGGAAGGACTTCAATTTAATCGTCAGCAATAACGCTGACTCTCTTCCCCGTACAATGCTAGTAAAGAAATCAATACACCCTAAGAACAGGTTCAGCGCCTTTGTCCGGGCTCGCTTCGAATTACCTTGGTTTTTGCGAGCAACCCTTTTTTCGTGAAGGAGGATCTTCAAATATTGGCTTACATGAGGTTTAAAGCTCATTCCCCAAACAGGAGGGGTTGACGTGATGATCAGGCAAGACCAAGGTCTGGTAATGGTGGATCAGTTTGAGGCAGGCGCTCAGAAGCAGATTTATTCACGGGCGCTGACACTCGGTCTATATACTGCTGATAACAGTGAAGACCCTGGATACTGCGCTCAGCAGCGGATGATGAATGGAGTGCCTGGCCGTAATTACTTATCGTTTCAGCCTCTTCTTCTCTTTCCCCCCCTCTCTCTCCTCCCCCTCTTCTCTGCGACAGAAGCACCGTCTCTCTGCCCTCCCTCCCTTTTTCTCACCAGCTCCGCTTCCTACCCCACCCCCCCATCTTGGCAGCAGGACTATCACAATAAGCAATTACAACACATTGTCTTGCAGCACAAATTAATTTATGGAGGTCCGATTAAAATGGTAGAGTATTATACATGCTGTATTCACAGACTGTCATGAGGCCTCTGAATGGGTATTTGTAAGGGAATGAAGGATAATGTAAGGAACATAACTTATCCTGCAGCGCCCTCAATTTGGGCTTGCTTCTTGATGGCCGCTGCAGGAAGAGGTACGTTCGGCCATAGATTTGTCTAAGTCACCAGAATTACAAGCACTTCCTTGTGAAATGTTAGCACAAAAGCCAGTGCGCCGCCGGGCTAGTTATGGGCTATTCAGTGTTTTGGCATGACCTTTCCTTTGGGGGGGCTTCCTCAGTGGAAGGCTATTGGCATGTACTTTTCTTGCTAGTAGAGTCCAATAAACAACGGAACAACTCTTTAGCATTTGGGAACCCCTGTGGCTTGTTCGAATTAAGCATTTCTCCTTTTGGTCTAAAGCGGGTGGCAGCACAATTTCAGCTTGTGACCGTATGATGCCAGACTGCTAGAACTGACCATACATTAACACTATTAATAGGTAGGCAACATCTAGCACACTAAGGGTCGATAGTGTCATGTTGACAGGGGTGTTGATAGAAGACTTGAAATGCCCTCAACAAAGGTTTGCTGAATCCAGAAGAGTTTGAGAAAAGGTCACGCTGCTTTCGATTGTGTCCAATCACAAGTTAGTCAGTAAGGTCAATGCACAAACCTGGTGGGTTGGTATTTCAAGGCCACATTGCTCTAATTCCAGCGTATGATGGACTGGACATAGTTTGTATAAGAATCTCTTGAATGGAATATAAAGTAAGGGTTCTTGTCAGGTGTGCAGTTGAAGATCTAGGAAAGATCTGTAACTGGTATGGAACTTTTACATCATCACTTCATTTTCTTCACACTCACACATTAAAAACACTTTTTAGGTAACCAAAATTTTCTATTCCAAATAGGTCTGGTTACTTCCATTTGAGATCTTCTACCTCACTATGTACAGTTTGGGAGCACCTCACCAAACCATCTTGAAATGGAATTTGGCAAAGGATTAGAATCTAATAAAGAACGTGACAATTATCGGCATTCTAGAACCTTAATGTACCTTGACTGAATGGTTTAGCATGGTCCAAAGATCCGAAGGTCCAAAGAGGCAACTTAACATTACATCATTTCCCTTTCTTTGGTACCACATTAGAATAAAACTACCCTTATAAAGGGTTTATAAAAGGGGTTAAATTGACTTTATTAATGGTTACTAATTAGATCATAAACGCCTGATGTCATCATCATTAATAAGCAATTACAACACATAAATAAGAAAGGCAAGAGTGAGCTGTTGTTAGAATATCAATGAACCCACATTCTTTTATACTGTTCAAGCTCAGATTTTGACGTTTACTTTGTCTTTTCCATCAGTCAGCACAAAACCTGTCCATTTCAATTAGATAGAAGATCTCACTATTGGCCTTTTTGTTCGTGTGTTATAAATGCTAATTAACACTTTTTAAAGCACTTATGGCATAACTAATACCCATTAATCAACTAATTTTAAACCATTGATTAACTCTTCATAAGGGTAGGCTTCTGAAGTGGTACCAGACCTCACTTGTCCACCCGGAATGTGAACATTCCAGACGGTAACTGTCTCCAGATTGTCTTCAATACTGAATGTAAGCACAGTGAATTAGGACTTCATTAATGAATGATGTTTATGTATGCTTTGATTATACTGTTGGTTGGTAATGTACTGCATGTATGTTAATGGAAACTTCCGCCAGCTTATGAGCTTGCGTGTAAGGGAGTGTGTGCATGTACACGTGTCATAGGGCGAGGGCACGCACATGATCAGGAGGCCGACTTCCCCCCTGTAGAGGGTGAATAAATCCATTTTTAATGACAGTTGCTTGTACTAATAATCCTCCCTGCAGCAGGTAGGCTACAGCATATGGGGCGGCTGTGATGAGGGCCATCACTGCAGTCGGCGTGTGTTTGTTGTGTGCGCGAGTGCGAGCCGGAGCAAGTACGGAGGCCGACATGACACCTATGTGTGAGCGTGTGCGTGTGGGCTGAGGTCCAGCACCTGCCATGGAGCCAGCAGGCTGTCCTTGAAGCTGAATAGCAGTGGAAAAAAAAAGAGAAAGAAAAAAACGCTCCTCTCTTTTATACACGCACAACCACCAGCGGCATTGTGTTGCATTTCCACTATGGCACTATTCCGAAACATGAAAGGTACCACTGGTCCATTTTCCTGTGATTTATTTGCAAATCAGAATGGGATCTGGTAGATAGGAAACGATGCTGGGACTCAAACACAAAAGCCCTGCTCGTTTAAACATAATTAAAGGTGCCTCATCTGGAATATAACAGCAATAACTCTTTCTAAACATAAAATAGACATAGCAATACTTCTAAGTCTGTAAGTATATATAATTTAACAATGAGTCCTAGTAATACACCTGATAGTCTAGAACTCTCAGAAATGTTCTGTCTGGAGATACATAGCCTGGCAAAGGTGACAGTCCTCAGATTCATGTGGACTACCAAGGACACCAGTGCTTTTATCACAAACTGAAATGTTCTTAAAGTATTTCGAGTTAACCCCCAGCATCATGATACTGCCACCCCCATCCTTCACTGTTCACTCATGCTGTCCTATGCGATGTGCATGGAGTAGGGGGGCCGGACCATCCGGTTTTAGGCCAGGCCGCCCATTTTTTCAACTCCCAGTCCTCCGTCCAGCGCAGTACTTTGACAGACGACTATTAGTCCTCTTTTCGAGATGAGGTATTTAAAATGGTAACTTGCCAACAATATGTGTGTCATTGGCTCACGTCTGTGTCAAAACACATTTCATTGGTTTAACTAGGTCATGTGACTTGCCTACAGGTTAACCGCAGGTCAGCCCTCTAAATGCTAGTCAATTAGTAAGCTTCTGTCTGACTCACGAATGTCATCCATTCCACCCAATTAGGTGAGTAAGGCAATTATTTATGTGTTATATAGGTTAGGTTATGATTTAAGTTATAGTATCATGCCTGACCCATTCATGATGTCCTCCTTTTGGGGGTGGGATGTCTTCCTTTTTGGGGTTATGAAAGTGCCCACCCTAGTATGGAACAGCTATAGTACAGGACTGGAACAGACTACAAAGGACCCTAAAGACATCTGCAAAGATCATTGGTGCTCCACTTCCCACCCTCCAGGACTTGTACTGTTCAAGAACCAGGAAATGGGCAGGGAAAATCATTACAGATCTATTACACCCTCAGGCAGGAGCTACAGGGCCCTGTACACCAAGACAACCAGACACAGGAACAGCTTCTTTCCTCAGGCCATCACCTTCATAAACAGCTGACCAGTCACATCATCTGCTGGACCACAGTTCCTCCTGTTCCTCCACAGTGTTCACCGGTTTCACTCACATGCCAGTTTATACACTACAATCTCTTCCCCATACATGTATACTAATATTGTTGCACTACCTCAACACTACTGCGTTGGATGTTCTCCACCTTCCTCCCTTCCCACCACCAGTTTGGTCCTGGTCCTGTTGTCCAGGAAGTAGACTCTGCCCCTGCCCTTCTCAGCTTTCCTTCACAATCTGACTGATGGTGTTTGAATTAAGGGGGTCTGTTATCCAGAAAAGGTGATCTTTCGTAATGATTCACAGGTCAAGTGTAAGCCAATTGTTTACTCGTTAAGTCTTTTATCTCTGTAAATTTGGAGCTTCTACAGTACAGGAATTAGTCATTTTCCTCACAGAATATTTTCTTCCATAAAACAATATCATTAATTCATTTTGAGGGTCTATTACAATATGATATAAAAAGACACACAAAATATCAAAGTGTCATTTGTATTCCAGATGAATCTGATGAATTGTAAGGGTCTGCTTTTGCAAGGCACTGTACTTAATTTACACATAATATTATTACTAATATGCAGAAGTGGACAAAGTACACAACTCTATTACTTTAGCAAAAGTATAGAAGTAAAAGTTAAAAGAAGTACTTAAGTAAAAGTACTACTATAACCTGTTTGGTAATGTTAGCTGACCCAACGACTTCATTAATAGTACTGCATTTCTTTCTCTAATGGCAACTAAAGGTTTTTGCTAGCTAGCTATTAGTATGTATCTCAAATGGTTCCTGTACATGTGATCAGCCTCTATCACCAGAGATGTCTCACATTTGCAAACATATTCTGGGTAATTTTTAAGCCACATTTCACATCTATTGTGGCGAATATGATCGTAAAAGTCAGCAGTGAGAACTACATCACAGGCAACCATGAAAAAGTTAGGTGAACACAACATGTACAGGAACTAGTTGAAACAAAACATTAGTCCCAATATGACAACTAGGCAGGTATGTCCATAAAAAGTCATTTGACCAGCTATAGCATAAAAATTGACAAATACATTTAAAAGGTTTACTGGAATTAAATACATGATTTATTAGGTTGGACTGCCAGTTTTTTAAGGCATTGTTGAAGCCATGTAGCCATAATTACAAACGCCAAGTTCAATTGTTTAAAAAATGGTGGACGCACTTTGAACTTTGAATTGAAAGGTTAATAGCAACTCTTTGGGAACACCAATATGGTCCATCCCATTTTAGAAAGAAGGTACAGCCACTGATATTCTTCAAAGCAATGAGAACATTCACAGAGATGTAGTGAAGTACTTAATTAGTACTAATTTTACAGGAGAGGCCAAAAGCCCCATTTAACTTTAATGTAAGTCAGTGGAACCAGACTTTGTACAAAAGCCATTTTGGGCCATTTCTGTTGGTCCGTTCACCATGAAATTCCCACGTGATGCATAAAAGTAAAAATCGACAAAAAATTGAGACATGTTTTATAATGGACAACTACGATATACTTCTTTACTGTCCACAACTATGTGGTCACCGATTAATGCTTGCATAGGTATTCTTAGTCAAGCCATTTTTAAACAGGTGCCTCAGAAACCTCCAAAGTAAACTACTCACACAAGCCATTTGTGGCTCTTGAAAGCAATCGGTGTAGGTTAGCTGTATGTTGTAATGGTAGGTAAATGTATTATCATGGATTCTACTTGTCAGGCATGTGGCTTGGTCTCAAAGCATGTTTGTCCTACCTGAAAAGGATTTTCACACTCGACTAGACACCAAATCTCTATAGATACTCTTATTGAAATGGATAACTAAAGGCTGCTGTTCTTTGTTTGGCCTCTCTCCCTCTCTCTCCCCACTCTCTCTCTCTCCCCATGAAGAATGGGAACAGGTCCTCCAGATGAAATGAAAGAAGAACTTGACACGGTCCAGTTTAATGGGGTGACAAAATGAATCACGACTCCTCCAGGTATCCATCACGAGCAAAAAGGTGACCACAAATGATCTGTGAACCACTATATATTGATTACCCGTGTACTACAAGTGTCGGATTTAATGTTCACCCAGCGCCAACAGGCCGGCTTAGACAGCTGCAGCCTTAACTCTTCTTTGATAGATTTTAATGGTGAAATATTGATTTCTGTCTGGCCAAGGTCTACTGGCAGGGGCCAAAGCCATTTGTTGGGTAAAACTGGACACCCAGTTTGCGGGTCACAATCAATCATTTTGGCACCGCGCGGTGGAGGAAAAGGGGGGAAAAGTGAAGAAAAGAGAAAGAAGAGGAAGAAGAAGGGGTGGAAAAAAAGAACTGGAGCGCACCAAAAAATACGATTCCTCTTCCGGGAGTCGCCCCCTTTATCGGCGGGAAAATAAAAGGGAAGTATGAGAGCAATGGCAGTTTATTGAGTGGAGAGGCTCGAGCAAATTGCACGTGACGTTCAGATAGTTGGAGTGGCTGGAGCGAGTGGAAATGAAGGTGTGGGGAGAGAGGGAACGAGCAAGAGAGAAGGAGAGAGAGAGAGAGAGAAGGAAAGAAAGAAAGAGAGACTATGTTTTATTTAAACATCCTTCGGGAGACCAGAGGCTCAGGTAATCTGTTGTGTTACAACTCAGTGCCCCGTTCCCCTCCATCCACCGCGATAACAGGCTAATAGCAACCCATCAATCACAATAAAGCTTCCAATTTCGCCCCGTGTCTCTCCTCTCTGGGCGCTCTAATAACGGTGATAACATACTCCTATAACCGCAGCTACATCCGAGAGGTCGTTCTAACTCTCCTGGATTAAAACGGCGCCGACGTCGGGCGTCTCTTTTAAAAGGTGCGGAAATGAAAGCGGCGGAAACGTGACAAGCTTCCGGGGGAACCGGCCAGCGAGAGTGAGTGACTTGAGAGGGAAAAGCAGGAGAGAGAAACGCAGAGGCCGTCCCCGAGAAAGAGCTTCCCCCGTCAGAGCCGGGTACACAGATGGAACGGGGAGATAGCCTCGGGACGGATTTGGTTTTGATTATCTTGCTTACCTAATGATTTTTGCTCCACTGCCCGCCGAGCGGAAGTGAGGCAGTCCATTAGCGTGTCAAGGTCTTTCTGGAGTCGTCTGCTCGCCGCTCTTGTTCACCCGAACGGGCCGTAAACGGCGAGCTGCCGGCCCTGACAGAGACCTATAAGGGGAGATAAATTCAAAGTGGCTTCGTTTGTGGCGCAGTAATGAACATGCCACCTTTAGCAGGCCCCAGCGCTGCACGCTCCGAGCACCCTAATTAGAAACCTTATCGATGGGAGGCAACGGCACTGGCTGCAAGGAGGTTAGGCCAAATGTGCTGGCACTAAGGGTAGAACCATGCATGTTCCGGTGTAGGCAGTACGTAAATTGGGATGCATATTGGAAGTCTACATAGCACATAACAAATATTACATAAATTTGTGTGTGGTTGCTTTCGAATAAATATGTTTTACCGTCAACCAAAGCACCACATTATCTGGGATGAAATCACTGTAATGTACAGCCTCAAGTTGACTTATTGATTATGAATATGTAGACATTCGCTAGGTTTCAATTTTCAAGTCATATTTTTTTTTTTCAATTTTCATTTATTATAACCAATACAGAAAAGAACATACTTTTCTTGTTCTAATATACGTCGCAAATGCACGTTTTCATTTCTGACACTAAAGTACATTAATAAAAACTTTATTTCATAATTTTTTTGCTAAATACATTTAGCATTTTTCAGTTTCTGACATCATTTGAAAATGCCTGTTGTGTAAATTTAAATTTGCATGTACATTTCATGATGAGTGGACTAAAAGAAATGGGACAAAATGACTAATCTAAATATAAATATTAAATAAAAATAATGTTACTTTTTCTGGATGGGAATGAATCAACCTTCTTAATGTTTAATATTAAGAATCTTAATAATTACAATACAAAATTCTTCCTCCCAGAACTGCAGTTTGTGTAGAGCTGTGGTTCCCAACCCTGCACCTGGAGTACCCCCAGGGGTAACCACATTTAAAGTTCTCCCTGCCCCCAACACAGGAGATCCAACTAATCAGCTTATTAACAAGTCCTTCATGACATGCACTGGAAATGTTGGGAGCAAAGACAAGACAGGGGGTACTCCAGAACCAGGCTTGGGAACCTGTGGTTTCCAGCAAGGGTATGCAACTCCTGGAGGTCCATTGTTCAGAACTTGGTTTGGTAATTGCCCTACTCGGCAAATTACCTGACTAACAATTAACAGACAAGCTGTTCAAGCAAGGAAATCAAAACAAATTTGTTGGACGCCTTTGGAGGACTTTGTCCTCCTGTCCCTGGAGATGAAGACCTCTTGAAGACAGTATGCCACTGTTGCCCGATACATAATGCTGTACATTACAGTCATTTCTGAAACTTTTTGGCATATAATAATGGAAATATCACAAGCAGTGTTTTATGAAGAACTATGCTTTTTAAGTACTCTCATAAGAAAGATGGTTCTTCAAGGGTTCTTTAGCAAAGACAACATAAATATTTGCATGCTTAAATGGTTCTGTGCATGGTGAAATGGTTCTTTAGACTGGAATGCAAAATGCCAGGCTTGTAACAGTAGGAGAATCGCTGGTATGTAGAACTCTTTTTTGAAAAGGTTCTATATTACATCTCAAAGAACCATGTAAGAACCGCGGTCTGAAGAATCATTTCACCATGCAAAGAAAGATTTAAGCATGCAAAATGTTTGTGTTGTCTTTGCTAAAGAACCATCTTTCTCAAGAGTGTATTCACAAGGCATGCAAATGGTTATTTGTGCATTAATGGTTCTATATAGAAGAAGTTTTGTATAGCACCAAAAACGGTTCTGCTATCATTTACAAGCTAGACATTGTAACAATAACAAAACTCTTTTTGGTTCTATATTATATTTAAATAGGCTCAAAATAGAACCATATACAGCACAATCTGAAGAACCCTTCCACCACACAAAGGACCCTTTAAATATATATATTGTTCTTACTAAAGAACCATCTTTCTCAAGAGTGTATTCACAAGGCATGCAAATGGT
This sequence comes from Semaprochilodus insignis, assembly GCA_034552555.1. NCBI lineage: Eukaryota > Metazoa > Chordata > Actinopteri > Characiformes > Prochilodontidae > Semaprochilodus > Semaprochilodus insignis. The sequence goes on along the minus strand of CM067495.1, from coordinate 22,809,847 downwards.
TCTTTGTACATTCATGGTTCTATATAGAAAAAATATTATCTTTTTAGTTCTATTTTAAATCATATTCTAGTAGGCTCAATATAGAACCATATACAGCGCATTTTCCACCAGTCTGAGGAACTCTTCCAACGTGCATGAACTCTTTAAATATGCATATGGTTCTTACTAAAGAAGCATCTTTCTCAAGAGTGTATTCACAAGGCATGCAGATTGCTCTTTGTGCATTAATGGTTCTATATAGGAAAAGTTTTATATAGCACCAAAAAGGGTTCTGCTATTATTTACAAGCTTGACACATTTTCCATTAATCTCAAGAACCCTTCTGTCGTGCAAAGGACCTTTTAATTTTACATATTGTTCTTACTAAAGAACCATCTTTCTCAAGAGTGTATTCACAAGGCATGCAAAAGGTTCTTTATACATTCATGGTTCTATGTAGAAAAAAATGAATTCTCTTTTTGGTTCTATATTAAATCATATCCAAATAGGCTCATTATTGACCCATATACAGCGCATTTTCCATCAATCTGAAGAACCCTTCCACCATGCAAAGAACTCTTTAAATATGCATATTGTTCCTACTTGATTGTTCATATACTATATGTAGAATCTTTGTCTTTACTAAAGAACCCTTGAAGAGTCTTTTTAGAGGGTTGTTTTTATAGTATATATAGTTATTTAGCTAGCACTGAGCTAACACCGCCATGGTTTTTTTCCTGCACTAGAATTAATGCTAAGTAATAAGATGATACTTGAAACATGCTATTGTTTGTTTACTTATTTATTTTGCAGTTTTAAAGTGAATTATTCAGCATAGCACTAAATATTAATACTAATATAAGGTATCATATATAGCGTGCTCGCTATCTTCTGGCCTATTTATAAAGAAAATTAGCATCTTGACAGCATCCCCATTTTAATAAAACTGTGTTCATTCATCAATACACTTGGTGGCACATTAATACAGAATTGCGAGGTGGTCATAGACATGCAAATATGGAGTATTTCTAAAAAACGGTCCTTTCAGCACTACATCCTGAGTGGGCAATGACATGAATGGTCTTTAGTATCCCCCAATAATCTCAATAGTATCCGCCCCCTCCTCCATTGTCCTGAAGGTGTTTGTTGAGGGATGGGTTTGCACCACACATAGTGTTCTGAATTTTGATCAGAAAGCTCAACTTTTGTTCCACCTGGCCATCTGAGATGAATGGGATCTTGGGTCTTCATTTTCAGAGCTTTCCTTCAGATTCACAGTCTGACCAGTGGTACTTGAATTAAGAGGTCTTTGTCCAGAAGAGATGACCAGTTTTAAAGATGCACAGGTCATTTTCTCACATGAAGCATCACTAGTAAAGTTTGAGGGTCAGTGTTTGTCAAAGGTTGTAATGGTCTCCAAAACTGAGTTACCCTTAAGAGCCCTGAAGAAAAGCTGGTCATGCTGGTGGCACCCAAAACACAACATGAGCTAGTTTTGACCGGCATATCAGCATCCAATACCCAACCTATGCTGTTTTTGCTGGTGAGCAGCCATGGTGATGTTTCTAGCAGGGTGGATACTCACACGCTGTTCGACCCTCGCTGATGTTCTGTTATCTCTTCCTAATGAAGCCTCTGATTCAGACATGAAAGGCTCTCCAGAGCTGACGTGTCACCGAATCTCCAGCAGGTGGCGCAGAGCGCCTGGTTTACAAAGATCCACAGAGATTAGCAAGACAGGAAAAATGTTTGTCTCTCTCTGAACCTTTCCTGCTCCATTTTGTTGAAGGTGAAGTAAAAGAATTAAGCCTTGTGGTCCTACATTAAGCAGACATGCAGTGTTGCTGTATACCAGGCACCTCAAGTCATTAAACACTGTGCAGTCTAGTCCAGCTGCAGAGCTGAGAGTTCCTCATATGTGAACTTCAGTGTGCACAAAGCTGAACATCTGCAGTACTCATTACAGGTTTGTACAAGAAAACTGAACAGGGGCCTTAACCTAGGGCTACTTGCAAAATGCATTTAATGGACAGGAAATAAAAATAAGACTCTCTTGTTTTATTAATTTAGCAAATATTTACAAAAATGACATTTTTTAGGAAATCTCATAATAATCCAATATTTGCCACCAGGCTAGTCTTTAAACAAAAGTCTGTAGCTTACAGCTGGGATATAATATTCTAACTATTTTATCCTAAAATTATTAGACCAAAATAAGAAAGATACGCTACAATTTTAGAATCAAAAAGTTGATTGGAATTTATTTCTTACTGTAAAATTATGGCGTTCTTTTAGTCCAATTACAAAAAGCAAAAACGCAAAAAAAAAAAAAGTATGGGAAGCTCTGACCTTAAATATAAAAAGAATTTAAAATTAAATATTAAAATTTTAATTTAATTTAAGTTTTCTTAGTAGCTTTTTTATTGTATACATTTTTTTACTGTATAAATTTCGGTTATAATTTGAACATTATCCGAGGACAATATATCATGACCTGATTCTACTGTAGGAATTTAATTGAGAATACAAAGTGTACAATTTTGTGCTTAGAAGATGCTCTATTTTTAGTATTTTAAATTCAGGCTACAGTAAAGAACATTTTGTCTTCTGCTACTAATTACTGGGTACAAATCAAACATCTTTTCGTGTTAAATAAGCAAATGCTACAATACCACCAATTTGCAAGTCAACACAGTAACACTGGGGTCTTATATAAAAAGTTTTTAAACTGAATAATTCAAAAAATTCAGATTTTCTGCGATTTTGTTTTCTGCATAATTCGAGCTCAGTGGCTTTCCTTTACACAGAGCAATAATTTTACAATGATTGGACCAATAGAAATGCTCCAAATAGCTTGGGGAAAAAATCTCTTTACATTAACTACCCTTGAAGGAAGACTTTTGCCCTTTCTTGTAAACTTTCCATTTTGGAGATACTCGCTTCTTTTCTTTGGTCTTTGGATGAAATATTGTCATCATTTCTACCTTTTTTTTGTGGACCAGAAAAAAACGTCTGGTCCAAATCTGATCTTTGCATCTTCGCTCTACTTCCTCTGAAACTGTATATAGATTCAGAGTATCATGGCGGCTTAAGGAATCACCGCTGGGATCACTATTTCCTCTGTAATCCCCCCCGTTTCGTTGCATGAAGTGGCTAGATCGACTTGGGGAAACGTTCTTGTGGCTTGGCATTTCCACTGGAATGAATTATAGAGACTGGTAGCGGGATATGTGACAATGGTTGTGTAATTTATTTGGACTATCCTTCATGCTCTACAACCATTTATTAATTTATTTATTTATTCATGTTTGAAGATGATCACGGTTTTGTTGTCCTACCGAGACCATCTTCAATAGACCCCACGATGAGTGTTGTAAAACTGGGAAACTGGAAAAGTATTGGAATTATTTATAACAGTGATACTGCTACGAAATGCTGGGTTAAATGTACAGCAACTGGGCTTCCAGCATGTAAAATCCAGACTGTAGGGGTCTACATTCTAAATTGGTGGGCTCCTTACATGGAATTTGGATATGCTACCAGGAAAATAAGTGATTAACACAGGTATTCAGTAAAAGGAGTGACAGGCAGACTTCCTAAAGCCTCCCTGTTGCCTTTGTGGCACCGTGCTAATGCCGTTGACCTGTCAGTCAAAGCCCTGAACATGACTCATGTTGTCAGAGCAACAGAACAATAAGAAGGTCATGTCGGAAGCATGACCCTACAGCGGATTTCCACATGAAAATCTCGCCACCCCTGAACACGGTACAGCAAGAGCCTTCGGGCCCCTTATACGGCTTCTAAATGGAGACAGTTACTCCAGCAGTCGCGGTCATGCTCGGTCATTTTTGAGCCCTAAAGCCAGCTTTTCAGAACAACGGCCTGATCTTTTAGCCGGAAACTCGCAAAGCAACTTTTGAATAGCAGGAATAAACTTTTGTTTTGGCTGGATACCGCTTTTAGCAACCTCAACTACTATGCAATTGCTTTGTGTTGAAAGGACAGCAGTACTGTCGTCCCAGGATGGAATCGTGTTGGGCCTTTTAACAGACCTATCATATGGTATAAAACAACACCGCCATAATATCTGTGTCTTTGCAGCTTAAGAGTGGAAAATAAGAAAGTTATGTCTGCAAAGCGGATTCGCACACATCAGTGTGAGGACTTTGTTTGGCAGAACAATGCTCGCGGTCACACCCGAGAAAGCTGATCAGTGTAGCATGGGCGCTCCCGGAGGCCCCGCAGCCCCAGAAATCACTCAGATATCACGCAAACAGATGCCACATAAATACAAAAACATACCCCAGACGAAACAAACAAAACAAAAAAAATGCGGCTGTTTTTTTCCCTGCTGGTCCTCCTTTCAGGTCTATTTTTCCATCCTGGGAAGTTATATAAGTAGGTGAAGCAGGCCTCCTAAATACGATGATGCCAAAAAGGGTTTTCCTAGGGTCACTTAAGAATTAAATGGTAGTTCTTTAAAGAGCATTGAAGAATTGAAGATTGTTTGTTTGGTTGTTGTTCCTCGTAGCATGTAGGTTCTATATCAATCTTTTTTTCCCTAGAACTCTGCAACCAAGCCAGTAACCATTTAGGAATCTTTATTTTTATGAGTGTAAAACCAGAAACAGTTGGTAGCTTAAATAACTAAACACATATTTTTCCATGACATTCCGTGAAGCTGCTGGAAGCATTTAGAATACATAGTCATTATAGGTTTCCAAAAATTGAATCATTGTGAAATTTGGGTATAAAAAAAAAATAAATAAAAAAATAAAAACAACCTCAAGCTTAGCAGTCTTAGCAGAATTTTGTTCTCTCAAAATTCAACCTCAAAAAAGTATGGCATCTATAATGCCTACAATGTCCTATATGACATCTATAATGCTTATAATCTATAATGTCTATAATGACTGGCTTGCATGAAAAGGGCTATAGGCATACTCCAAACAATGCTAACAGTATTTCTTATGATATTGATGCTATTTACTTCTTATTGTCAATACTAAGCAGATATAAGCAACATTTTCTTTTAATTTTTCTTATTTTTTTATATCTGTTGTCTCAAAATGCAAGCTCATACAAGTATAATATCTATGATCAAAGACTGGCTTGCACGAAAAGGTCTATAGACGCACTACAAAGCATGGCAACGGTATTTCCTGTGATACTGATGCTATTCACTTCATATTGTGAATTCGAGCTACATTTTCTTTCATTTTAATGTTTTAAAAATTTTGTTCTCTCAAAATTAAACCTTAAACAAATATTGCATCTATAATCAGTGACTGGCTTGTGTGAAAAGAAAGGTCTATAGACACACTACAGACAATGCGAACAATATTTCTACCCATGTTATTCAAAAATTACATGTAGCCTTTCTTCAAATTCAAATGCGCGCGTTGTATATTTTGGGCTTGGATTGCAAAGTACAACAGCTGTGACCAAAGCTTATCATATGTGGAGCACATCCACCGTAAAAAGGGATGAGGCAAGTTGGAAACGGATAGCTACAAGACAATGACTGGATTCAGCCGTGAGTGTGAGAGAGGCATATGGGTTTGTCGTTAGAGCGTGATTTGCAGTGTTGACATCCATATAACCTCCATGATGCTGCAGTCATGGAGGTCCAGCGGAGTAGTCGTCTCTGAGGCAGATCAAAAAGTCAAGTCCAGGAGGGGGATAATGCGAACCACGCCGAGCTCCAGACCTCCTTGACGCTCATCAAAGCCTTCACGCCTCGAGCCAAATCCAATCATGGGTCCGTAGAACCTCACAGCAGTTTATATTCAATAAACACCTGAGAAAAAGGTCGTTATGAAGAAACACACGCTGTCAGGTAAGCCCCGCCAAATTAGGCGAGCATGCTTGGTAATAAGTAGGGCTCAGCGATATATCACTGGTTAGTGGTTATTGCCTATATTGGCCTACTGATGCACTTCTGTAAATGAGCCCTAATACAACAAAAAATTATGCCTGGCTAGATTTAATCATGCTGTGTTGCAATATGTAGGTATTTTAGTATCTAGTTTCAAGATTAAAAAACAATATATATATTTTTTATTTATACCATGTGTACAAATACTGTAATGGCTTGAACTAGGTCACTCTTAGCCTACTCTTGTACTAGATTTACACCCTGGATGTGGTAATGCTACATCACTTGTCAAGATATAGGATATCTTAGCAAGGCTCACCACACATTTGTGAGGTCCCGGCAAGTACCGCAATGCCTTTGAGGCTCCAGGTTGACTGCATGTCATGTGAAGTGGGAATGATTGTAGAGCAGAGAGTGTTAGGCCCCATTCGCGAGAGTGGATGTTGCACCCAAGCGCTGGATGTAAGAGTTCAGTTCTCACTTGCCTTGGCCATTGTTAACCGACAAGATACAAGACTGCCTGGTTTACAATGTGACCATCAAATTGGATGCTTTGTTCTGAAGGAAAGAACCAAAAACCATGATACATTTATCACTCAGTATGTATCTATATTGCTTATCTTCACAAACGAGACATAAGAAAATTGTCTTCATTTTAATGTAGTTTTATGTAGATTACAGATTTCTATGTAAAACAAAATATGACTGCATAAAAAAATCATTCATATGACCTGATGGTTACCAATGTATATGAATGACACACAAATATTTACTAATGAATTTCCAAGTCAAATTTTTTAGGTGAAACATATTCATTCTGAATGATCTATATCTTAGTCTTGGTAAATGATGACATATAGCCTGGAAATTGTTTCCAAAGATCTAGATATGATCTTTATTAATAAACTTGCAAGACCATAACTAAAGCGGAACTTGTTTATTCCTAACAGCACCTGGCCTAGTAAGATATTCCATGTAATAAACTATTAGGAATGGACATTAGCTCTTAGACTTGGCATCAAAATACAATGTATTACTGTTATTTAAGAAAGCATTGTTATTGGAAATTGTATTAGAAAAATTACACTATTTACTTTGATATTAACTGATGTATTTGGCTAGTTATGTGAATTAAGAATGTTTACATCTTCATTAACAACATTTAATTTGAAGGATTACAGTTAAATAATGCTTACTGAAAACGTATCATTGCTAAGATAGGCAAGTATCTCCAAAACCAGCAACTTCACTTTTAATGTAAGTTGATGTAATGAGACTGTAGTTCAAGCCGTTTTGGAGAATTTGTGTTGCTCTATTCCTCTTGAAGTTTTCACAAAATATGAAGGACAGCTGCTGTGCTCAAATGATGTTAAAAAATAAATAAATAGATAAATAAAAAAAAATATGGAAACTTTTTATTTTACTGTAAATAGAAACATACATATAATGATATATAAAACAAATAAGAGGGCTTTAAATTATTTAGGCTTGAATATATTCTGGAATATTCACAGCTCAGTTTTATTTTTTAAGGGGTGGGGTGCTACCCCGCCTTGAAAAAAAAAAAAAACATTTCCCAATTTTTCCATCCATTTTTGTCATCAGGTGAATTTTTGATCTCAAACATCTAAAGCTTACACTTTTCTAAAAAACTTTTTTTCTGCCCTAAAAGACTCAAAAAGTAAAGTAACACCCCCTAAGGAATGTACCTCACTCCACACACCACTAGGTTGCATAAACCCACCATGATTTTCTACTATTTCCTCTACTATACCACTAAACTTCAACAATACAATAGTTTGAAAGAAGACAGTGCCAATGGAATGAAAAATGAAAATTTTATGTAATTATGTACTAGTATATCAATAGAAGTGTTTTCAAACACATTGAGATTTTAGCTGTTATGGCAGCCTAACAATAGCTGGTGAAGGTATCTGAACGGCAGAGGAAAGTCACAGATTAGACTCCTTAATGAGGTATTTTGTGTCAGCCTAACGGTGGACTGCTTTATACAAGCATGGGTGGCTTCACATGAGGGTTAATGTGAGCGAGCGTGCGCCTCAGAGGGTTATCTCTCTAATACCACCACCCACGGCTACAGTCATCAACCCCCCGAGCCATTTAACCCTTAACCTGCTGCCCAAGATCAGCTGACAGCTCCCACAGGAGCCTTTGAGCTTTTATACTGCTCAAGGTCTGGTCTTGTTTATGTCTGAAACTGGTCACATTTAGAAAGATGAAAAATGACAAAAAGAGATGGGGGCCGTCCACCAAGTTCCCATTTGAGTTCTTAAATTCTTTATTTTAATGTATATTAATGTATTGAGATTTTTAAATGATTTTAGTATGTAATGAAAAGTATTTTAGGCCATTCCAATTTGGTTTATCATTAAACTGTTATATATATATATATATATATTTAATTTAGTGTTTTTGTTGGTATATCACTGAATTTCTATTATTAATCTTTATAAAATTTTATGTCAAAGCACTTGAAGAATGGCCATGCTGTTTCCACTTGTTTAATGACAAGGGCAGCTTTAAAAAAAACAAAAAAACAATTGCAAATGGTTTTACAATTGACAATTAGGATTTAGAGCTTAATTTTTTAAAATAAGATATGTGCAAATATGCGTGAAAGACTGTAGTGAAAGAAGTATGCATAGCTTAGCATACTGGCATAGAATAGAGTATAGTTTTGCTTAACTAGTAGCTGATTCCTGTTAAACAGTCAACTGTTAAGAACGTAAGTGTTGACGTGGAGATAATTAGAACATTGGTCCCTCACAAACTGTATTTTAAGCCTCTCCAAAATTTAAAAACTGAATGTATTAAAGCTTGTAGATCATTATTATAGTGTTATTGCAGTATTGAACTTATGTATCTGAGTCTATACAGGATAAGCGCATAATGTAATAAGCATGGCTTGGGAATCCAGCAATACCTATAATTCGGATAGGGATTTTTTCCCCCGAAAAAAAGGCAAGAGAATGTATTTACAGATGTTTTGTTAGGTAAGAGAAGGAATGTTCTCTATGCTGTGCAAATACATTAAACTGTACTAATTGGCAAAGATTTTTGACATTGGTTAAGTAGAATATATTCTATATAAAATATATATAACTTTAGTATAGTATAGTACAACTATAATATAGCCGACTATATTATAGGCTACCATATTGAATGTCAAAAATTTAAGTGGTCTTCCAAAATAACATATTGAACATCTTCCAAGGTGTACTTTATACATTTGTGAAGATAATCCATCGAATGTAAAGGATGTTAATCTGTAAAAGGCTCAAAGATCACATTTTTATACTTATATGTTTTATATATTCATAATTAATATATGTAAATGACCCCTACACCTACAGCAGCACACTTACAGTAGAACTGTATGACATATCACAAACATATGTGTCAACACTGAAAGCATATAGCAATGTGACCTACTCCTCGGTGACACAAGCCCTTCGGCAGGACATTTTTAGGGGGTTAAACCCCTCCACGGCGCCATAGAGACACAGCATGTGCTCTCTAGCTCACAGAAGGTACCGGAGATTAAAGTGCAGACTCCATGTCAGGACATAATATATATGGGATGGACTGGGATTCTGCCTCAGCTGTAGAGTTCAACTGACCGCTCGCATGCAGGAGCCTGAATGCACAGCTTGACCTTAGCAAACATATCGAGTTAGTGTCAAAGAACACAACCGACAGCACACTTCTCCTGTTCACTAAGAATGGAAACTAATGGTCTCGTTTTAATTCTGGCTTCTTCCTAAACTAATTCATTTGATCTATTTGATCTCTGTTTAATGGATTTCATCTATTACATACATCCCATCTCTTATAAAGATACTGTTTGGGAGGTATAAGGTCTGGTTACAGCGATGACAGTAAGCCTCAGCAGCTTGCGGTGTAATTGCTGGTTTAGTTCCTAAAAGTCTATATTTAACGTAATTGACAGTACATTGAATACAAAAGCTAATTCATTTCAGTTTGACACCTGATAGTCTGCATTGGACCCACATGCTCATCACTGTTGTTTTGACCAGTTACACAAGTGACAGTACAATGATTTACATGTCGCGTCTCATTGTTTCGTTGTTTATGTGCCTTGTTGCTGGTTTCCTTAAATCACTCAGCACTGAAAGCAAAAGTCATAAGTTTAGACACGACTGCTGATAGAAGGTTTTCCTTCTGTTGAGTGTAAGCCTGTAGAGTCTTTAAGATCACCAACAACATCCATTTAGATGGGTGTGTCTAAACTTTGGAACGGTAGTGTATCATAATTGTACTGTACAACACAATATTAACATTTTTTTTTTTTTTTTTAGAAAAAATAGGTCTAATTATTTAGCAAAAGTTTGACTCCATTAACTATCATGTATACTATAAGTACACTCAGTCAAAAGTTTAGACACACCCAACTAAATGGATGTTGTTGGTGATCTTAAAGACTCTACAGTTTCACACTTCACAGCTCCAACTGATGAGAGTCTGAACCAGTACATATCCTGATATACCACATATTCTCCTGATGTACCACAGTATGATATTTCTCCATATCTCCACCTCTAATATATATGTAGTTTAGTTTTACTGCACAGTGTAAAAGCTCTAGTTCCTCTTTCAGTTTAGTGAATATTCATGATGGACAGACCAATAGAATTGCTCCAAAACTGCTTAGAAATAAACCTTGTTCTATCAGCCTCCACTGCAGGTTAAGAAAGCTGTTTATCCTCCTGTAAATTTCCATTTTGGAGGTTTTTAAGGTGGACTATATAATTCCATGAGTGCTATTTTATAGTTTGATGTCTTCAGTTTTAATCTACAGTAAAGCATTAAGATAAACATACAACCTTCTATGAGAACCTTCTATGAGTAGCCGTGTGTAAACTTTTGACTGGTACTGTATTTGTGGTTAATTTTTGACAAGCAGTTGATTATTATGTTGACTGATTAACCAGGGTCATCATGATGCCAATTAGCATAGCTTAGCATACTGGCATAGAATAGAGTATAGTTTTGCTTAACTAGTAGCTGATTCCTGTTAAACAGTCAACTGTTAAGAACGTAAGTGTTGACGTGGAGATAATTAGAACATTGGTCCCTCACAAACTGTATTTTAAGCCTCTCCAAAATTTAAAAACTGAATCTATTAAAGCTTGTAGATCATTATTATAGTGTTATTGCAGTATTGAACTTATGTATCTGAGTCTATACAGGATAAGTGCATAATGTAATAAGCATTGCTTGGGAATCCGGCAATACCTATAATTCGGATAGGGATTTTTTTCCCCCGAAAAAAAGGCAAGAGAAAGGAATGAGTGGGATGAGCCTGGGGAATCTTATCTAGCTGTCTGTCTGCTACTGCAGACCCCAGCGGGGACCCCCAATTTCCCTTACACAGGGGTCCTGATACAAAGGTAAAGGGTTGGTTGGGGGGGGAGGCAGGGGAAATGGGGTGGTGCAAAAGAAAGGGATGACTGATATTAGGTGAATAGGGATCAGAATGCTTGCGCTAACAACAGAATTTGTGCGGGCGCACACACACACACACACGCACACACACACACACACACGCACACACACACACACATTCTCCTGAGCCCGGCCCTCGAAGAAGAAACCTGCCACATAATTAGAGAGATAAACTCTGTGATCACTAGCTTGGAGATAAGAGCTCTGTGAGAGGGAGCAGAAGGGGTAAGGAAAACACACACACTCACGCACGCACTCGCACAATGAGCATCCAGCAGTCCATTTATTTACGCACCCGCAATAGGAGCCGAAATGAATTTGTCGCCTGCATGTAATTAGCGAGCTCGGTTATTTCTTCCCGAGATATTATTTTCATGAAACATTCATGTGGCTCGGGGTTTGCTATTCATTGTCGCCAGTTGCCATTAGTAATAATGCCTTTAATGATATTCGTTTAATAATAAAAAAAAAAATCCATCAGATCGTTGACTAATTATTTATCACCTCAGCCGTTGGCAGGAAAGCCTGGAGTCTAGGTCGCATAGAAGCCAAGAAACAACCCAAACAAGCCCAGTATTGTCTGGCGAGGATGGTGGTTAAATTCTGATACCTTCCAAAAGCAGCTTACATGTAGAAAGGAAAACTGGCTTCTTTATTACACTCTTATGACATGTTTATGACATGTTTATGACATATTTATTACATGTTGATGTGAAAGACGTGCAGTCTTCTAAGTCTAAGTTTGGCGATTTTAGATTATGTTTTGATTCTACATTGAAAAGGGCTGTGATGAAAAAATGAATACATTTTACAGTCTGTAGCTATACAGTGTATCTACATTAAATGACGGTTGGTACCAGGTTTCTTTGGCTTCTGCAAGGCTTCACACCCATTTTTAGTTTGTGTGGTGCTGAAAAGCAGCAGTAATAAACATAAAATATATAATAATATACATATATAGCCACTGTCCACAGAAAAACAAGTTTTTACAAAATGGCAACAAATGGGCAAAAAGCTGGTTTAATTTTAATGTAAGTCAATAGAACTCAACAGACTTTTTTTCCTTGCAATTTCAGGCCATTTACATTGGTTGATTCATCATGAAATTTTCACATGGTGTAAATGGCAGCTGCTGTGTTCAAATGATGCATAAAAGTAATAATCAAAAAAAAATGGAGATACATGTTTTTCTTTGGACTGCAAAGATATATAACAAGATCTTATTCTTTGTTCTTATGGTGTATTCACTATGCATTAATCTTTTTGTTGCATGCATTAAGCTGTAGTAATACATAATTGGAGGTCTGATTTGTGATTAGTAATTAGGATGTTGTTATGGCATTGTTAAACACTGTTACGGAACTGTTATGAAAATTACCGTATGAATTAAAAACCCAAATATCATTAGATATCGGAGTACTCAGCTACCAAACTGCCATGAGAAAATCTATACCTCAGAGTTCCTTAAAATGAAATGCTACCATAATTTTTAATTAGTACTGAAGCATTATATATAGGCTTACTTATAAATGTGGCTGTTTTTGTTTTGTGTTTTTGTCATTTATTTCTTGTTCTCCGTTCAGACAGTGGGAGGGGAGTTGTATTACCTTTCCATAGACTGTGATCTCCTTCAATGTTGCCACAGTCTTTTACCTACGGGAGGCATATTTCTGATCTCTGGCTGATTGTATAAAAATTCTTTGCTTATCAGTTTATTGATCAATTTTGTTCTGTTTGGCTTAAATCAAACAATTCATCCAAAAAAGACTTTATAAAACTAATTGAACCACTTGTTAACAAAGGAAGTATGATGAACAACAATGAAAATATCTGGGTATATCATAGGGATGGTCAGTACTTGCTCAGTAAACAATCATAAACAATCATAAAAAAAGACAACTAGCCATGAGTACTAACTGTGTATTAACAAGTAGTCGAGTTGAGTTGCACTTAGTTGAGTTGAATTTAATTCAGTTTACCTGAGCTGCATTGAGTTGAGTTGAATTGCATAGAGTTGCACTGAGTTTAGATGTGTTGAACTGAGTTGGGTTGAGTTCAGTTGTGTTTAATGGAATCTAATTGGTAATTCATAACTGGGGGTGTAAAATATTACCGATATATATAACATAGGCATCTACAGGTATCTACAGACAGACAATAGACAAATAACTTAATAAATAATGAATAATTAAACAACAATGCATAGTAAGCACAAGTCCCAATGTAATTGGCCTTTATCATTATCATCAGTTGTGGCTATATTGAAACGTGGATTTCATCCACCTGTGACCAAGCATCAGCCAGTAATTCAGCCCCAAAACCCCATCACTACCATTATATTAGCTTGAAGAGTTAAAAGAATGACATGACTGACATATCAGAACACTCATATTAGTGTGTCAAGAGTTTTAGCACTCAGCACACATCCAAGAGGACAAAAGTAATAATTATAATAATAAAAAAACAACAAAATGAGTCACAATCAAAACGTTTATCATTTTCAGCTGGCATAAACGCTACACTTCTGAAAAGGTATCTCACCTAACACTGAATAAAAATTAGCCAACATATCAAAATTCAGTTTTTACATGTCAAATAATGACATATCTGAATAGACCATGGTCACCCGAGAATAACAACAAATACTGCACGTAACTGTCTTATGTAAATACATATTTACAAAAATGTATAAGTATATTACCAATATACCAAATCAATTATACCACATTATCCTAGGGTTCTAAGAGTGAAAGCAGAGGTCAGTCAGATTGTCTATACTATATAAGCTCAAATGTAGGTATGTGCTTAATGGGGTAAACTTGGGTGGGTGGAAATATTTAGTAGCTAACAAACTCGAAATGGTAAAAAATGGAAATGGTAGTGCATGTGTCAAGTTACAGGATATTTTTTATATGTCCCAATATGTAAAACTATAAACCCACGAACATTAGCTTGAAAAAATGTCATATTTAGGTTCCCTGTAGGTGCCGTGTTCAGTTATTTTCACTTCAATCAACCAAACATGTCATTTGACCAGGGATGTTCAAACTTTTGCTGGATGACTGGTTGTCGGATCCCCTTTCTTCAGTTCAGGGATATGGCCGCCCTCCTGTCTGTCTCACGATATCTGTATCGCCCCCCCACCCCCCCCACCCCTCCCTCTCTGACCCTGCCGCGAGCCGTCAGAGTTTATCAGCAGCGACGAGGCCCTTTCCACCTCTCTTCACCACCTGACACCCACAAGAGCTTTCATCACTTGGCCTCTCTCTCTCTGTTTCCCCCTTATTAACACTGGCGCTAATAGTATCGATAACAGTACAGAGAGATACAGCCATGGCAATGAGGGCATCTGTCATTGTCTCTCTCTGCCGGGCCGCGGGATCTGTTTTTTTGGCGCATTAATTCAATCGCATTATTGCCGCTAAGGTTGCAGACGTAATGGATTTGTGCAGTCTAACAGAAAATGGCTTTTAAAATACACACAATTAGGAGAAAGTCAGGCTCCAACATATCAACATAATGGGGAAATGGAGAAAGGTTTTAATAAGCCAGAGTTTTTGGGGGGTTGGGGGGGTGGGGTTAAATATGTGCAGAATGTTCAAACTCTGATTTATTATGCACTGAAAGAGGCTTAGTTGGATATCGGAAAAGCATTATTCCATTGATCGTATTTGGTGGGCTTTACCTATGAACTTTTTTTGTAATTGTGCAAAACAGCTTCCCATATTTATCTGAGTGTACTCTTGGTTTGTGGTTGCAGTTTACATGTGCAAAAGACCCAAAGCTACATTTATTATATTGGTTTATTACATAGTTGCTATGTATACCTATGGAAAACAGATGTTAACTTGTGGATGTTGTATGTTTAATGGCTATGTTTAAGTAGGAAAGGTAGGCTAGTTGAATGCTTACTGAGGTAAACTTCTACACAATATGTCAAAACAGGTGCCATAACTGGAAATATGTAGTATCTATTAAGTAGCCTATTTTATCTTTAGTAATTTGTGTAATTAATATATATATCCCTTGGACTCCAACTTATGGATGACTGTGGCATCACTGGGGTCCCTACCAATATATACAATACCAATAAAACAAAGTGCAATTATATTGCAGTAATCTGAATGTTGCAATATTACATTTTATTGTAGCATAATGTTGACATCTTGTTAATATAATATTTATAAAGTAACAAATGTTACTCTGCTAATCTAAACACCGTAACCCTAACTATAGTTGCAACAGCTATGTAAAGTAATTAATTGCAGTTGGCACAGGGAAAAAGTCTGGTATATATCATGGGGCTTGGACTTAGGGGGGTTTGGGGCATCCCCAGTTGGAGTAAAGGAACAGCGGGCAAAGGGAAATTTTAATTGGAAAATTATGGAAGGTTGGACAGATTAATACTAAAAAAAAGTGATGTAATATTTAACTGTGAACTCCTTTTCTGATAATTACATGTTTCCTTTGTTTTTTTTCCTTTCCAGATGCTGCAACATGAATAACCTCAATTTTGCACAATTGCATAATTTAATGGTTGAGTTGTAAATAAAGTAATTTAGAGAGGTTTGGTGTGAAAAGAGTAGTTATCAAGAAACTTACAGACAATGGTAGTGATGGGACCCGGGGTCCCCATGTCTACAACACAAATATAGACCATTTTTTACTGTACAAGAGTTTTTTATGTAATGGCACTGATGTTAAAACAGTGGTAAATCAGAAAAAATGAGGGTTTCTTTTTGGGGAGTAAACCTGAATATATAAGGTTTCTTCATATATATTACATATGCCAGTTTTTTTAAAAAGTGCCAAAACTTGTCTCATATTTCTTAAAGCTATGATATAGCTATAGCACAACAATGTGTTCATAACCATTTAATGTAATAACATTATTTTGATATCAAACTTATAGAGGCTTTAAACCCTGCAGACATCCTGTTCCTTTTACCACCACTGTAAATAATTTTGACAATTCTGAAGTTTCTCTAGCATGGAGCACAAACCACTCTGAATGACTTTATTTAGACCATAACCATTTAATTAGGAAGACATTTTGGAAGATAAAACTGGAAATTCTATAAATTCTATAATAGAAGGGTGGTCTTTTGCATAGTATTGCATATGAAGAAACATAAAAAGTAGCAGAAGTGAGCTATAGACTTTGGAAATGGTTAAATGAACACACTGATATACATAAAATGGCTAATATTTTTATTAGAAACTTACTGCCCAATTAAGTGGCTCATCTAATCAAATTTTCCCAGGTGCCTAAAACTTTTGCGTGGTACTTTCTGGCCGTAGCCTTTCGTCTAAGATAAATTCCTTTTCAGAGTTAATCTCCAGAAGGCTGCGCCGTATAAACTCCTTTAAAAACAGGACAGCCGACACGTGAGACAAGTGTTGAGATTACAGGTAAAAGGTAAAAGACTGCTTCTATACAGGATAGGAAATTCACACATGCTATTTCATAGTCATGTTCCGAATTATTGCCAGGGATTTCTATGAAAGTGCAAACTCAGCCGTGAATATTGCATTCCTGATAATACCCTGCACACACACCTACACCTACACACACACCAACACACACACAGAATCCGACATACTTTGCAGTTTTATTGCTCGATGCATAATCTCTTATTTACGCGCCCGTCGAGGCATGACCTCCACAGACCGATGCTCCTTGACTGACAGGCTGCACCTCTTTACCCACAATGCAGTGGTAAATTCAGGAGCAGGCAGCTGTCTCCACCATTAACCTCTCACTTTCAGCCCCGTGTTACAATCCACCCCAAGACGTGCTCACAATAGGCCAAACCCATAGATGTGAACAATCAGTGATTACTGCCATTCATAACGTTTGGTACAATTGAAATGTGCCAATGTTCCCACATTTGGGCAACATCGTCACAAAGCCTTGAGTTGACTGAAATGCTGACTCTAAAGCAGAAGTAGGAACGATCCTAACTTTAACGTACTTGAATGTCCATTATCTCAGCCATTTCTCTTAGTCTGTCTGCAAATGTAAAGGGCAGCTAGTGTTCTCAAATGGTAAACAGATGCTAGTCAGGAGCCACCCTTCATTTATTTACTGTCCCATCCAAACATCTTCTCAGCTGCTTATCCCCGGTGCTGATTGGGCTTAAGGCAGGAAACACCCTGAGCAAGTCACCAGTCCAGGCAGACCCCAGTCCAAACATTCATAAAGCAGATTTCAGTCAGTAAGTTTTCAGGAGATACCTAGATTCAAGAAGAACAAACTTCTGGGACTCCGTAAAACCATGCAAGACCTGGTTGACCACCAAAAGTGTCACCACCTGTAAGCTTTCATCTATGAGAGAGAGAACATCAACTTCAGCTGCAGATCTGAAAACATCCACAGGTGGTTTCTTCCACCATCCTTCCACTGTGACAAGAAGGCACCTCAACAATATGGAGGTCTGAAAGGATGTGTAGCTGTTCAAGAAGCTCCTCACTGAGAAAAGTAGACTGACCCATCAAACAAAGAAGCTGCTGCTGTTGTTTTCAGAACAATGGACTGGCCACCCCAGAGCCCAGAACCTCAACACCACTGAAGGTGCATGTGGATAGTTGGATGCTGGGAAGCAGAAAATGCTAAACCAACTTCTAAGACTGATGGAGATTTTTAAAAAACTGGAGATTTTTACAGATTTCTGAAGTGATATCCCAAAAAGAATGGACACTATATTAAAGCTAATGTGTTAAAACATAATATATTGCAGTACTGATATTATTTTCATGCTTCCATGTAATTTGATTGGGAATTAAATTTGGTGTCTGGCTTTTCCACAGTAAACACAAGAAGGACCAAATATCACCATTCTAATTCATTCTAATCTAATTGTGACTGAGTGGGAATATCGACAGTGATTCTAGAACACTGAAGAACTGAATACATCTTCAACAACAAAAACAACCAGTGCATAGCCGAATAATAATAACTAGTATACATAATAGAATAGTATACAATAGTAACTAGTTGTCTACTGGATGTAAGGCCTTTATGACATCATCTCCTTCTTTGGTTACTTCATATGTCCTAATGTATAGTACAAGTAACTGATTGCATCACCTTGTTGTGTGTCACCAAGTGATTTCACATTGGATTCTTCCTAAATACATTATATTAATATTTTAATATGTTAAATAATTAAAAGCACTCATTCTATAGGACCACTGTTCGGCTGGTGCATGCTACTCCAAATTGTTCGCAACACCACCCTAAAACATAGATGTACATATCACATATGGTGCACATGTCTTCTGGTTTCATCATGTTGTTAACTCACCAGACAAAAATGAGTCTCTTGAGTGTTTAAGGTGGTAGTAACTTCAGCCTCCTGCAGATGGTGGTGCACAAGGATGATGGGGCTATAAATACGGTGGGGTGTGAGTGACCGGATCCTTAGATTGAGAAGAGGTGCTACAGTGCAGTGAATGTCTCGTTCCACGTGTGGAAAATGGCTCCAAAGCAGATGTTAATGATTGGCTAAAAGGAGTGACTGCATTTGGGCGTGCCAAAGACCATAGTGTGAAGGATGTAGCTGAATCTGCAGGTGTATGGAAGCGTACGGTCATAAGGGTCTACCAGCAGTGGCTAAAATCCCAGTCTACAAGGAATTCTCCTTTGAATTGTGCCAGGGAAGGCGTCCACCAAATCTGGCCCAACTGCGCAATTCTTTGATGCAAGAGTGGCTGAACATTGATGTGGCCTCCATCCAGAAACTTGTCCAGTACATGCCAAATACAATCACAGCTGTTATTGGTGCTCATGGAGGTATTACACGCTATTAGGTACGTTTCAGTCACAGGTGACTCTTTTTTGGTCCAGTGAGCTTATTATTGCCATACTGCCCACCCTTAACTTTACCTAAATACAAGCTACTTGGTATATAACCTCAACATCCATTTCCTTCACATAGCCCAATGCAGAAGAACACAGTCCTCCGCCTATCGCTGCACTCAACAAGCTAGCACTTGCACACACACATACACACACACAC